>VRMD01001582.1:0-16345 GCA_009872375.1 Sminthurides bifidus
TTAGCTGAATAACTTTTACCTCTATGAAATAAAGCTGTTCAATTAATGCGTTATTCTAAAAGTTGAAATTAATGCAGCAATCTTTTTTACTCTCTCGCAGGTTGTCCCCGCGCGAAACTTTCACTTGCTTCCGTTCTTCCTCCCTCCTCTTATTTTCTCTCCTCTCTTACCTTTAGCCTGGTCTTTCCCTTGGCGAGGTTTTCTGCCTCCTTGCTGTGTTGCTTACATTTTAAAACTAAAGTTCTCAAGAACTCATGGTTATGAGAGCGATGGGCCTCTGGTGGATTTTCCACTCGGTTGGAAACACGAGACCCGTCAACCTCCGCCTTGTAGTCATGTGTGAGTGTGAGTTATAAAGCCGAGCATTTGACACCAGAAATGAGAGAAGAGTGAAAGCAGTTTGTGACAGGTTTAGTTTTCAATTGCTTTTAAGATTCCTGCTCAACACCGTAGGGAAGGCGTCAGGCCTTCATTCCCGTTCTATGCATATTCTATTATTTGAATTCCGTCGTAGGTGATTAGGACTGGAAGTGTTGGGTTTCAGGCGACTCAGTTCCGCTCACCGTTTGCTTTCGTATAACTGGGGTATAAAAGGAATTTTAGCACCGAACTCCATTTTAATGATCTCTATTTGAAAACTCCTTTCAGCAACGTCACTTGGGGGGTCTCAAGTTCCACGGAGTGAGTTACTATACGGCTTGCCGAGAACCAGTTCCTTTCCGAAGTGAACTAGTAGCTTTCTGTTTTTGTCGGGCGACAAGATGACTTGAAGTTGTACAAGTTTAGTTATTTGCTTGATTTGTCTCTGAATTGGTTGATAAAAATTCCTTGTGAATTATGATCACGTTGTTGCACACAAGGCTCCACACTATAAAGCCGAATGTGAAAGTTTCCTGTATGAGTGACTACTGTAAGGAAATCACTCATCGACTCCCCGAGTCTTGAACTCGTAAACCTTTTAGAGTTCGCCTCTCCGTTCAAGCACAGCTCATTCAAATCCCTATTCAGCTCCTGTATTCCGTCTCACAAACGTCAACTTCTGCCGCCCATATGCGATGATATTTGCCGTCAAACATTTCTTTATCGGAAGTATGTGCACATGTCCTTTGAACCTTGTAGATAGTACGGCACATGGCACTTGCACTACATGACTCTCACTTTCACCATTGGGTTCGTCTACTGGATATCTGCTCCGAGTCCGTTTACCGTAAGAGGGATGGGATTCTTGTCACAGTATAAGGGAGTGGAGTGGATAAAAATATTTATACGGAGTAAAATAAAATCCTCTAGTTTGCGAGCTTCTTTAAACATTTCCATTGGGCTAGAACCTGGAAGCGATTTCATCTCCTTGAGCACAGCAGAGCGATTTCTGCCATTGAGAGAAGAAGTACGAGACTAGGCGAGGATTACGCTCAAGAATTGCTTCTTCTTTTGCAACACGCCTTCCCTTCATGTCCTTGGTACACAATTGCTCAGGCTGTGTGATTTGCGAAATCTAGGCCTAGACATAAATCTTGGCCGTGGACAAAATCCCCATATCAGTCTTCTGAAAGCAGGATGTGTATGTATACCAAACCCGGAATCAATTCTCTCTTGGCCCATGATCAGGGAGGAAGATAAAGACGGAGGGCACGAGAGCAGAAAATTTGCCGCAATTCTCCAAAGGATTTCTCAGAGACTTTTCAAAATGCAGATCCCTCCTCATATACCAGTTCCAAGTACTTATTACCATCGCATCTCAAATCCTCAACCCTTTTAACACTCATTGAATCAGACTCATCTGTATAAGCGTTGTGTTGGAAGAACAGCATTCACCCACTGGCTTAAGGATAATTCTAATGCATAAAGCAAGCAGGAATATTCCATATCTCTCACTTGAGAGAGTTATATGGTGCGTTAAGTAAATTAGATAAAGACCATGAGACATGCTCGGCACACAGGGAAGGAAAAGGCTTCAACTTTTCTGCGGAAATTCTCTGTACTCTCATACTTTCAGGCTCCATTTTGAAAGCTTGGATGACTTAGTTCCCTAAACTTTTCTCCTTGAGATTTCAGTACGTTGTATGTAAACTAGAACCTTCGAATAAGACTTATCGCATGGAAAGATGGCAGTTCATCGTTAATTACATCCAGAAGTATACTCCACACCATGTCTTTGGCAATCATCGACCAGTAACAATGCACGACATGCACCAGCATCATGCTTGTCGGTATACTCCGATCTCTCTAATTACTAAAGCGGATACAATTGCCTATCACCTGCTGTAGAGAGCTATTTGCGTGTTCAAGCGAATCGTCGTGTAACTCTTGATGCTTTAATTGATTCGGTAATTATTGGCGACACCAAATATTGTTCGTGTTTAGAAGCAATGGTACTGAATTAATTCCAGGTGTGGCAATGAAATATCCGAATGAAAGCATGTTTCAATATCAGCAATACTGAACATTGAGCATGAGTTCCTAGAGCATGCTGAAGGGAAAGTAATGTTGGCACAGGGAAATAGCTCTTGATTCCGTTCCTTTAACTACATGTACATTATTGTCTCCCAGTCACGATTTTTCAGACTATGCTGTCGTTGCGGAAATGTAATGGCGTAAATATGCTTATAAGTTTGCCTCAGCCAAAGAGGGGGGTTGGCAAAAGCCCACTCAACAAAGTCCGCCGTCAATCAACCCGTAAGCCAGGCCTATAGGTGAACTACCGGTACAGAGAAGCTGGGAGGATGTTACTAAGCGTCTATTCCATTAAGAGTAAATCATGTCCATTTTTATACTTACAAACAAGAACAAATGTTTGAGCGGAATTTTTCTCGTATTACGAGCTTCCGTTTGTTCCCACCCTGGGGCTGAGCGTGCTGCCAAGGGCCATTTTGCTCTGTCCAAATGCTTATAAGTACGCCAACAAAATTTAAGTACACAGTACACACGGAAGATAATGCAGCAGGGGGTGGTATTAGTCCTGGCTTTGTAGGCGCCGTCAAGCTTTGCAATTATGATTGCTCCGGGGAAACAGGAAAGGATGCCTGGTCCTGTTTTATGGGCTGAATCCTTGCAAAAAAAATATCACAAGCTTTTTACGGACTAACTTTGAACAAGGAGAGCAAGTAGCTATGGCAAAAGTGCTCCCTAATTTTAGCAGAGAGGTCATGGAAGAAATTACAGGGGAGAAAGTACTAACCCTTCAGAGAGCAGGACAAGTGTGCTTGCGTCAAAGAGTCTGGAGGAAAATGAACTTGCCTTTTGATACAAAGTCGGGAAGAAATAATGCCGGCAGTTCATCGAGCTGGAAATAGTTTAATTTTCAATGTCCTTTGAAGTCAAGTTTGACGGCTAAATGTCAATCAGAGCTTATTGTTTTGAGGATGAGAGCGTGTGGGATAGTGGAGAAGTGAAACTGGGAATCGTTGTAGTTTAGCACTAAAATCCGGCTTCCGCTCCCTTCTTGTTTATGGCTGAGGGGCTTGTTTTGTAGAAAAAAATTGAGCTAGTTTCAAACAAAATTTCAAACGGCTTCTGTCCTAAGATGAACAGAGATGGATCACAGCATGTTTATTGTGCCGGGCGAGATTCACAGAACTTTTATACAGTTATATATGACCGCGTAGGTTGTCTCTTTATACAAGATGCAATGCTAACAGAGGAAATGGTGCTGATCCTCATTCACGTGCTGGGAATGCTCAGTAGTATAACACGTATTATAATGGCGCTTATATATTTCCGCTGCGAGGCTGCTGATCCGGTAAAAATATGGAGCAAGTCAGCTAAGAAGCCAGCAAGTATGAATAAATTCTTTGATAAATCTTTTTCTTATTTTGGCAACAAAGTTTTTTCCAGCAGGAAAATTTATGCATTCATTTCTTTTACATGTGCATCATAGATCAAAGACATTGTTGAAACTTTTTCACGAGCTCGTATCCTTTGAAGCGGTTCGAGTTGACTGGATGAGAGAAACTGTGAGTTGGGCAAGTGAGCTGAGACGATGCTGGTGAAATTCTGAACGCGTTTCCTTTACAAAGCTTTAGTGCTGGAGAAAGTTTTACAGGTGGATGTTTTTTTCTTGTGTGCGCTCTGATGGTGAAACAAGGCGGAGGATTTTTCCCGTTATTGCCTTCTTCGTCGCAAATTGTTATAGCTTATCGTTTCCCGCATTCGTGATACGTCTGAAACAAGTACTGATTTGACCACCTACGTCCTCCCTGCTCGAGAACCCGTACAAATTGCAAAGCAGGAAGGGATTGTCGGCTCTAGCGAAAAACTGAAATAGGCTTTTATATGTAGCGAAATTGCAATTTACTCTGCAGCCGAAATCAGGTTACTCATCCTCCGTTGTACGGCATGAGACCATAGAGCTTACCCTTGGATTCTCTTCCTTGGAAAATCATGAGCAAGTTGAAATCCCCCAAGCGCTCACTGGAGCACAAGTTATCTTCAGTTACCAAGTTAAAACTCCTAATATCTTCCTCCAGGAGGGTAAACTTGCGAGAAACATGCGTCTAAGGTTACCATGGGCCAGTGAGTTTTTCATGAAGGAGCGGATCATGTGGTGTTATTCCTCAGTGGCCAACATGCAACCTGCCGCTTGCTGACACCATATGAGCTTGTTTCAATTCAAGATGTCTTAATTCCCAACGGAAGTGGATTTTTTCCTCCTCCAAACTCAGTACTGAAAGAGAAAAACGTTGATGATCTTGAGGCTTTCACCATTCCTAAAGTGTGAACAAGGACTGGGATGGGATGAAGACGAGTCTGTTGAGGCTTCTACATAACGGTACGTTTAGCGCCACCAACGTAACCGCCCATCAGACGACTAAACTCCTCATCTTAGATACACTCAGGGGTGAAAGCGTTCAGTGCTATTTGCACTGGCGGTCTGTGTACAGCTTAATTAATACCGCAGGGTTTAATCATGGGACAGGAAAAATGTCTGTTTGTGACAGCCCACCCTTTCTTTTATCCGCGAAACTCATTTGATTGCGTCGCCGATACATTGGAGGACGCGTGTAGGAGCAGATGGAAACCGCAACGTGCATAAAGCACCTCGTTATAATTTCCCTCCTTGGTCCTTGATTCTGGAAGCGCTTGCGATATTGATTTCCGGCATTCTGCCCACCCTGGCTCCCTCTCGACATGAATTCGGCCACATAATTAAATGCATCATAATCTCAAAGCCGAGGCTGACTGCTGGCTGAAATCAAAAGACCTGGCAAACAATTAGAGGATGAAAGGGGTTGAGAGCAAACCAGCCTCCGAAAGGACAAGGACCGGCTCGTAAAACAAGGAGGAAGGCGAGTGTGACGACATGCCTATTACTTGTATCTACAACAACAAGTTGCGTAAACGGATTTCGCAGATCCCGTTCCTTTGTATACGAACGGAGACGATTCTTCAGCTTCTCAGTTCAAAGCCTCATTGTCTTCTAATTATGGAGCTTGGTTGGTTCAAGTTGGCAAACAAAAGATTAATTTCGCGCGACAAATTTTATTACTTTTGCATTGTCATGCGCACAGGCGGGAAGTTCGGAGAAAGGGATGTTGATTCTTCCGCAGAAAATTAATCAGCAAGAGAAATCAATGAGCACAAATCACGCCACACGAACAAGTCGGTTGACGCATGGAGAAAGTTTTACCGTAGCAACAAGTTACACCGCTCGTGCCGGAGTGGAGCCATGCGGAAAATGGAGTACAAGTGATTCTTTGTGATGCAATTAATTTCGTAACGTGACCCCGGCGAAGGAGGCGTGACCAAACCGCACCTCTTCCTCAGGTAGGCTCAAGGCAAGGGGTGATGAAAGGGAAGTGACGACGGCTCGTGGCGGCAGAAATTTGACGGCTGTAATTCAACTTTTCTGGTTATGAGTTCCGGGAAATGAAATCAAACATGGGATGAGGCTGGAGCAGTTAATGAACATAGGGGAAGACTGGCGGGGAGGAATGCATGATTATAAATGCTTTCTGTTGGAAGACGCGGGTTCTTTGACATTTGGAATAATTCATCTCATATACTTTCCTCTTTAATTTATTACGTGTATACAGCTTTACAACCAGATATGTTATGCACGAGGTTAAATATTTATCCTTACGACCTTTGAGATACATTAAAATAATATATATATTTTGGAATCTCACTTTTCCATTATATACCTATTTAAAACCAGGTGATTCATTGGAAACGGAGAATAATTCCTTTATTCGACCCAGTATCGAGATCAGTACTGCTCTCATCACAGTTTCACCGCAGATCTTTCACTATTCGTCCGATGACCATGCACATCTAAAGCTTCCACAGCTGTCCCTCGCAGATTTCCAGAAATTTCCAGGCAGGTGTTGGACGAACATTGATGAGAAAGGAAGGTGGAACTGCAGGTATTTCAGGAGGGAAGAGCGAGCTGGAAAACTTGTTTTTGTGTCAAGTGTCAATAGGATGTGAAATCCCTGCACTGTTGTTCCACTACTGTCCTTGCTGTAATCTACTTCTATGCACAGGAAAGAGGATTTGTGGCTGCCATGAGCAGACGTCCTGGTCCTTTCACCAATCTGTTTTTATGTCCAAGAGGTGAAACACACATAGTTGCACAACTGCAACTTGCCTCATCAGTTTTGCATGTGATGGGAAACTGTCAGGAGGAATTTGTACCGAGGCGAAATTATGCCCAGGCAAATACCATCCGCAATCTCGCCATTGGTCCTCCAGCTTACTCTCGGCTTCTCGCAAGTTCATTTCATGACATCCTCGTCCTCGACTCTATGTACAGGTAGTGATGGGTGGGAGTGGGAGCAGTTGCCTCCTTTTTCGCAACCAGCCAAGCTGTCTCTCCTGCAAATATGAAAAGCCCACCCGGGTGGAATGGAATTACCTGGAAAAAACAAGGTTGGGAAAATTTACAATCCGCTTATCGCACCTTCCGCTAGCAATGAGCTTACGTAATGACAAACTCGGGTTCGGTTTCTTGAGCTGGAAAGGGATTTCTTTAAATTTTGCACGTGCTCCAAGGAGTAGAAAATTGCAAGGGATTTAACAAATGTCCTCTTCCTCCCGTCCAGCTTACTTGGCACAATGTTATTACTTCCTCTGCCTTCCAGCGTCCAGTCGTAAAGAACCCAAGCCCTCTCCACTACCTTCCCTCAAGTTGACCAAGGGGTGGTGAGAGATGAGAAGGAGAAGGAGAGGAGAGGATTGCCAAAATGCCTTGTGACCGAGTTTGCCTACCTCGCCAACAACGGGATGGAAAAAGGAATTCAAAAACAAGTTCCCATACCTTACAAATATTTTGGCAAGGAATCAAATATATCCGCGGTAAATTTCACAAGAATCGGACAATACAACCTCGCCAACAACGCGATGGAAAAAGGAATTCAAAAACAAGTTCCCATACCTTACAAATATTTTGGCAAGGAATCAAATATATCCGCGGTAAATTTCACAAGAATCGGACAATACAGCGCCAAGGACCCACAGACCAGAACTAGGGCGTACGCCCATCCGATTTCGCAATCTGGAATCCTGTACGGTCCAGCGAAGACTCCGCAATGGAACTTGACAAAGTCAGAATCGAAGCCGAGGGGAAATAGCAACAGGGACCCGAGGAGAAGTATCACTGAAAGACATTACCAACTTGTACTTTGTCGTCACATTGTTATTTGCCCAGGCTCTCGCCCTTACACTGCATGCAACTCAGCTGTACGGAATAAGGCCTCAGAGGCATTCGTATTGTACGCCTTGGTGGATTTCATCCGCCATTATTATTAGGACGATCGATTTTTTTTTCACAATTCTCTCTATGCTTTCATCCTTCAACTACTTCTGGGAAAATTTCTCCGACTTTTATCTGAAAAGCTGTAGCGATGAGCTGAACATGAAAGTGAATTCTTTTTCAATGAGGTTTGTGAAGAATTAGCCGTGCTCGAGGAGAAAGTAGAGACGAGAATTGGATTTATGCTACTTGTACGTCTAATACAGATGGTCGAGTCCCTCAGCTCAATTGGTTGTTATGGTTCTCGAGATCGTATTTCAGCCTGGTTGAAAATAGGTGTTGGGTATCTTTGGCAGTAGCAACAAAGCAAAGGAAAGACTCACCTGCTATCGTCTGTGCGTGACCAATGGTTATGGCTATTCGGTAGCGGAGTTGGGATGATGGCAAAGCCGCGGCCAGAATAGAGAGGACGGCAGTAGCGCACAGCGTCATGCAACCCATTCCGCCAATAACGAGAACCAGCTGGAAATAATTTTCTCATTTCATCAACGCCTTCAAAGCAACGGTAAATAACTTTTCTAATGTTCATATAAAGCTTGAGAGACGTGTGGAGCTGGAAAGCTGACGATGAACTGGAAGGACTGAACTGACTCGTCAGTCTCCTTTCTTCTCCTTTCATCTTTATTGATACTTGTTCTTTGCCCTGCAGTGATGAGAAATAGTGGGATTAAGTCGACAACTCCTCCTGGAACAGTCACAACGGCTTACACGGACAGGAGAATGATCAAATAATGACCATGAACACACACACTCCTGCAAACTTGTGTCTATTGAAATAGTCAGGAGGCATTCAGGAAGATCGAGCCCGGTCATATGGCTAGTATTGTCTTACTTGTTTTTGGTCTTTGGTGCTGCTACACTACCGGTGAAGGAAATATAAGTGGTGAGGCCTTTCCAAACTTTTTCCTGCCCTTTACTCTCTACTCGTGAAAAAATTACAGACAAATCGTGAGAAATTCCAAGCGGCTCACACACTCTAATAAACGGACATTCATGAACAACGTTGAGGTTGCTATGGGGGTCAGAGGAGAAGCGTTTTTCTTGTTCTTGCTCCGAGTTCCCGCCGTGGAATTCTTCCACCTTCCCTTCACACAACGCAATGTAAACAAGGAGGCGAGGAAAGCAGTCCCTGAATTCGGTTACTGTGTTCATCCACAGAGTAAATAAATATTGCATCCTGTACATTCAACGGCTCTTACTGTCTACAGAAAGTACGGGTGGAGATTTGTTTTTCGTCCTTTGCAATTTCGGCAACGCCACTACCCCTTCCGCGCTCCTGCCTCCTTAATGAGGTAACATTAGCGGGAGCGCAATATTTCCTTATCAGCCTGATTCTCGTGACACTCCTAGCTTGTATTCTCTCAGCCATTTGAATTTCTCCAGAGAGTTATTAATTGTTACCAACAATTCACCTCCTTTCACGCACTGTAATGCCAAGTTTATCGAGGCTGGGCTACCAGTGAATTATTATAATCTGCTCCAAGCTCAAGCGCTCATTTGCTCTGCCACAGCTTTGCAATCCCAGCCAGGGTTTATCACTTGCGGAAACCGCAGCAGACTTGTTCCTCCCATGATTATTACCAATCCTTATTAATGAGGTGGTTAAAATTTTGCAACTTTTCCTTCATAGCCCTCCGGAGATTTCACGTCCTTGGATTTACTGCTAAGAACTTGAGGAGTTTTGTTACTCATTTTGCCAGCTAGCAGCGCTCTGTTTTCATTCTGCAAATGTGTTTCTAAACTTGTTTCCAGCGGTCGTTGGAAAGGGTGGAGTGACNTCATTTTACCAGCTAGCAGCGCTCTGTTTTCATTCTGCAAATGTGTTTCTAAACTTGTTTCCAGCGGTCGTTGGAAAGGGTGGAGTGACACGGCTGAGTTGCTATTTTAGCATGATAATGCGGTCCCTGGTGCGAATTCAAATTGTGTACAGAAGGACAATGGACGAAGAAAGACGGATGAGTTTAACTTGGTGGCGGAGAGTGGAAAGCAAGAACCAGGGACTTGTTCAAGATACCTAAAGGCGGACTGGCTCAAGGAGCAGTACTGGTGGTGAGAGCTCGAGAGAAAAGTTTGCAACTGCTTGTATTATACAAAAGAGACAAAGTTGGAAAGTGTGACTTACGTTCCAAATTCGAGGTACAGGGTGAGTGTCATTTGGAGAGAACAAGCGACAGTGCATGTAAGATTTAAAGCTTGAGCAGACACCTATGATGCCGAACCTAATTGTAGTCATTAGTTTGGTAACTCTGCGAGGCCTTGAACTATGCATAAGAAACTTGTGACTAGAGTTGTAATTGCCATGAGCTTGCTCCAGCCTGATCAAGTTAATAAAGCTGGCCAGATGCATACGGTTGGCAGTGGAGTAGTTCCTCTTGAGAAACTTGCTGTGGAGGCTCACTCGGCTGGTGACAGGGGAGTGATAGTACTTGTCGAATCCATATCTCGTTCGATTTTCCGGCAAATATAATTTAGTTATGATCACATTTCTTTTCACCACCCAGTCCGCCTGGAGGAAACTGTAAGTTGCCAAAACAGCCGTTGACATTGACAAAAGGATCCAAAATAGGGTAATCCACCAGGACGTCACCACCTTCTTTCTTCGAGTTCGCAAAAAATAATCACTGTCCTTCTCAAGGACGCAGTCGTAACTCTTGTATTTCACATTAGTCTTCACGTCCACCACACAGGCTGCCATGGTGCACGGGGAAGTCACTTGGTCTCGAGCTTTCACTTTACATATTCTGATGGATGGAAGTTGTCACGGTGCTCAGACGAGACACTAGTACGGCCATGAGGACCAACCGGGGAGAAAGTTCACGAGGCAAACCACCTTTCCTCAGCTCCGATTCGGAGTGACTGAAATCCTCTCCCGGATGCTTTCCCTTCTTGTAGGATTTGTGGAGGTGCTTTCCTTGCGGGAGGGAGCGTGAAATATCAGCTCGCATTCCTTTCCATCCGAAATTCCCCTATTCTTTCTCCACCTCGGAGAAGCTGTAAACGGCAGGCAAACACAGAGGATCGGGTAGCGAAGTCAAGCTGTGGCGCAAACCTGAAGAGGAAGAGACCACAGAAGGGAAAATTTCGGGGTGGTTTCTGTCATGTGGTACGCCTGCCGTTGTGAACTTAGGGACAGAAGATGGTTTATGCTTTTTCGTCTCATGTTGATCTTTGCCAAGACACTTTGTGGTTTCTTGCCACCTCAGGTTGCTGAAAACACGCGAAATGTTCAGGGCTTTGGAAACGCTCCCTGCAGGAGCTCCTCTTACTGTAACATAACGTGCAATAACGTTTGCGGCGAGACTCAAAATGAACAAAATTATAGGCTTATGTTGTAACTTGCCATCTGTATTATTTACTCTTCGGCATGGATTCATTTTATTACAGGAGCGAGCTTACAAGACGGATGCCGTGGACCATTCACCTTCCACACTTTCTTTCTTTACACCTTGTTCCGGAACGAGGAATAGCAGCCATTATTCTCACCCTTGTATCCTCTTCTCCTATTGTTAACATCAAAGATATGAAAGTTACTTTGTGAACCGTGTGTGAATTACCACCTTTCCCACTTGCTCCCCTCGAGCATCTCTTGTTTCAATCATTCCGTTTAATGATCACCGGTTATTTGAAATTGTATCGGAGCCGTTCCGGCCTTGAAACCTGGTCGATGAAGAATCGAAAACGTGGTCTTGTTACAATGCAGCCCCATGTTCAATGTACTTGACATAATAACACCTCTGAAGTCAACCGTTTCCTACCTTCGGTTCACCCATTTAGTCCCGGTATACTCTTTTAGTCCCCACTCATTTAGTCCATGTATAATATCCCAAGTTGACACGAGTTCCATAGTCTGCTAGTGTGGTGTAGGATCAGGAGTTTTCACTGCACTGGTTGTAAACTAAAATGTTCATTAAATGGGCATTCATTAGGCACTACTCGCAGGAATTCGTGCGGAAGGAAAGTTTGCATGGTAACTCTCTCTCCAGCCCGGGACTGGGCATAGGACGAGGAAGCTGGCACAAATACATGAATTAAAATTTGCTTTCAGCCATTTAACATGTATTTTTAATTTCGGCGCTATGACGATAAGCTTAATCAAACTACGGTGGCGGGAGGACAAAGAGACAGGGCCCCTGGTGAAAGTTAGGATGAAAGTTGGATTAAGCATTTCACCTCCGTAGGAAATAAATGTAATGAGTCAGTGCAGGCAAGGCAGGGAGTGCATGTGTGCCGGCAAGTTCGTCATGCAGTTTAGAAAAGATGGAAAATAAGTGTGTGTGGATGGAATAATGCATCTACGGGTAGCTCTTTTATCAGCACGCAGTGCTGGGGGATGACTCATCTACGAAATGAGATTGGAAAGATGTGCTTTCACTGCCCGCATATTTATGTGACGGCTCTTCCATTATGTCGTAAGGGGCCTTGTGGAGTCATCCCCGATCCCTGCTGCCTTTTCTTCAAAACTTGAATCGCTTTCAATGAGTAAAGCGATTTTGTGATACCGTAGGGACAAGCACCCGTGGAGGCAAACTTGAGGACGTTTACAGGACGAGTATGCTTACCTTCACCTACGCAATGTTTCCATTTCCTGTTGCTTCCTTTAAATAAACTTGAGAATATAGTTTTAGATAGCAGTTGGCCAATATCAGTGTCATTTTTCTCACAATGGGTCTTTAAGTTCCCATGCTCCTCGTTCACGTGGAGGTTGAATGGAGCGGAGACAGTTGAGACGATGGAAATCTGTTCATGTCCATTCTCCTCATCTCTCACATGCCGTTCTGACGTGAACAATAGAATTGAAGCGCTCAAAATAGATTTTCATTCATAAGCACATGAGGTTGTCAGGCGACGATGAGACTCAAGCATGCAATCGCTCCTGATTTTCCTCTCAACCTGTCCAATCCTATCTGGAAAAAGTTCTTTTAGAGCAGAGAAATAGCCCATTCAGAAATCCGTTAAGGCAAAGGCAATGCCTTACCTTAACCATGCATTGAGAGCAGTTCCACCTCTTTATTTGGTTGACTGGCTCCGCATATCATCAGATGGGGGCAGTGTGGTTTGCATCCTTCTAATATTCCAATCGCAGATTCTCCAGCGTTTTATGGTTAAGTTTCTGTGCAAGATTTTGATACGCTCGTTGTTCTGGGTTCCTCTATCAATTTTGTAAAATAAGACAAGAGCTGCAACTTGCTCAGGCTGTTCAAGTCATTACCAGATACCGATGACGATATGTTCCTTAGGATTCTTGACAGACTTTAGCCTCGAACAATGTTGAAGCGTCAAGACAGCAGTTGTTGCTGAAGTCTGTACAGCTATCACCTGGGGACGGATATCATCAGGGAGTAGAGCAGAGCAAAAGGATTTGCATGGTGAAGTCCTAATTTTGCAGGGAGCAAAAAGACGACCGAGTGCGTCCTTCAGGAGCAAAAAAGTTTCAGTGCAGTAGAAATTTTTCTTTAAGAATTTTTACCCATGCTGATGACGATAAAATACGTTGATTCCTGTTTGGAATTTTAAGTATGATTCCAGGAAAGGGCTATTGCTCTCCTTCCCTTTGAAGCTGCAAGTGCCTCTTGAGTTTCGGAGGAGGTAAACTCACATGGTAGATTATCGCATACGACTACAATTGATTTACTTTCGCCTTGGCGGAAAGTAATATTTACATTTAAAAGATCCCAGCTTTTAAAGGTCAAATGACGTTTTCAAGTCCTCCAGTCCAAAATAGAAGTCGTCCTTCAGTGAAAATAGGCAAGGCGAGAGCTGACTCTTGTGCACCTTGTTCTGGCAGCGCTCTCTGCATCCTTTCTTGAGCTATCATGTTGTGGAGTGGCGGCACAAGTATAAGAGGTCTTGGCACGTCATCTGAAGATAGGAATTAGTTTGGTAAACTACATAATAATTGAGTTGCGATCTGCTGAGAATTCATTTTGTTTGCCTTTCGGATTATTGTTTAGTGCGCGTTCCTGGAGCTGAAATTCTAGCTAAGTAATGAACGTGGGGGTGATACCAAGTATTGGACTGTTAAAAAGGAAAATTGGATTTCTCACAGTACGAGAGGTGAAGTTGAATGAGGCGTTTAAAGCGAGTATTAAGGCTGTAGACTATACTTCTAATTGGAGAACTGTGGTAGTTTTTAGTGCTGACTGTAAACTCGTGTAACTCAACTCCACCGTAAAACTTAATCCCGTCCTCAATTAAATTTCATTTTGCTCACGCGGTAAACAAGAGACTGAAGCGTACTAATGGCATCATTCCCTTTCCGTGACTCTTTTCCCTCGTCTGTTCCGCATCTGAGCCGTGTCTTGGAAAATTATTTAATGTGAAGAGACGCAACAGTCTTTCGTCATTCAAGATGCTCGACTAGCATCAATTTTCCAGGTTGGGGAAAGGATGGTGCGGGATTTGTGGCGACGGAGTCAGTTTTCTCAGTCTCTAATGTTCCTGCTAGTGTGTAAGTAAGGCTAAAATGTGGACTTGTTCAGATGATAAAAAGAAGGGGAAGAGTTTGATTGGACGGATGAGCGTCTATCGGAATTACTTTCTATACATGATAATTTCAGAAAAGATGAGATTCCGTTCGGAAGATGTACCCTTTGGGGAAATGGCAAACTCATTGAATATAAATGAGGATCAGAGACACAAGATGGTGAAATATGAGGAAGGGTGGAAAATAATCCTATGACACATCGCGCTGTTTTGTTGTAACTTGGTTCATCGCACTCGGGCAAACTTGAATGTCTCTGAAATACCGACCGCATGACTGGCTTTTGCTGCATAAATCCTACGGAGCTGAAAAACTCGACGCGATTTCCATCCGAGGGTTGCTTCCCCTGCCTTTGTTTCTTGCGTCATCTTCACATTGAGATACTGACACATCTAGATCTAAGGGTGGCGGCATTCCGCATCCCTGTGCAATGGATTGCATGCCATAAATTCGGGGATGCATGTCTCATCACCTACCCTCGCTCCTGGCACCCTCGGCACCCTCGGTGGCGGAATGAAGGGGGAAGTTAGCCAGTAGGTTAGCCGTGTTCCGTAAGGGATACGGGGAGTAATTGCATGTTCTGTGACAGTACTTGTATACATTGACGATGCTGATAATGCAGAGGACGAGTGTGCTCGATCATGTGCCATTATTTCCCAATATGGACGCCAAAAATTTCACTTGATGAGTTCTTCCTTCCTTGTTTGGATTTCTACCCTCTCGGTTATTACTTTCTGGAATCCTTGTCCAGGCTGTCCTGCTCGTAATAAGCCTGCATAATTCTGCACCCATGTGGTCGCCACAAACCGGTGGGAGCCACTTGACAAACGCCTCACAGATCAGCTTAGGCAAATGCACTTGTTCCAAAATATAGAATACTTATCGGATAACATCCGCAGCGTTTCCTGTAGCTTCAATCCAATACGCATTTTACAGTTATAGGGCTTCAAACTTTTTCTCCGATTACATTTACACCTCTGAGAGATACGATTTTCTAAAGGTTTATTACGGCAAGGTGACTATCACAGTACATTTCCCTGACTTCTGCCACAGCGAAGTCAGGAAGAGAAGATCTTGGAACGAGAACAAGGATCCTGGATTGCGAAATTGCGAACTTTTGTCCTGCGAATTGTATAGGAAATAGCCGAGAGAGCGGAGAGATCCGTGAGAATAATACGAAGCTAACGGTGCGGAGAGGAAGATGTGACATTGGCTGCTGAGATTGAAGATTCCTAATAATAGGTCCTGAGCGGATGTAATTTCAGTTAACTGAAATGGAGGAACTGAATAGGAAAATTGAGGAGCAATCCCGCCTTTCACCTCGACAGAAAGCTTCTGTACGTTTCCCACTCTTCTTTGCATCGTCCTTGAACAAAGGTGGAAATTATACTGACTGAAGCACTCGAAACAGGAGGAAACGCAGACATGGAAACAGAAAGCATGCCGAATTAATCCATGAAATGTTTTAAGCTTTTAAACCGTAAGGAAAAGTGAAGATGCGGGGAGAGTCTCAAAGTGAAATCATTTTCTGAACGATTAGAGAGCTTGAAATTGAGGAACCAGTGATTGATGAGCTATGAATCATCCTATTTTCATGCCATTACATCAGTGTTTTATCATGCATGAAGAAAAGCAAAGAAGGCGAGAACAATTCCATCCCATCCACTCCTATCTTGCAAAGAAGGGCCGGAGGGGTTCTATACAATTTGCTCCTCGACATAAATACAAAAATATATACACAAACATTATCCGTGGTTGTCCAGTAAACCAAAAATGTATAAACACAAAAATGACCTGTACAAAAAGGCGAATAAACCTGCCGTAACCCATGACAGCACTTAATGAAACCATTTAACTACTATTCACAAAATGTTCGAGGAGAATTTCAACCGTCGATTACACACATCATGGAGAAAAACATAACGCGTAATGGAACTAAACAGAGTAACGTTTGCCGGGCGCTGCCACCTGGACGGCTGGTCAAAGGGCATTGATATTAGTCTCATTCGATGCGCCACTCTGAGATCTACTGTCAAGCAATCATGAAGAAAAACCGAATCTCAAAACCCTGGGAGCTAGGGTGAGTAGAGTGAAAGCTGGCTGGTTGGGGAAAA
>VRMD01001583.1:0-16335 GCA_009872375.1 Sminthurides bifidus
ATATTTGTATTGGGAGGCTCGTGTCAGTATTTCGAAATTCTGGTAATTTGGAAATTTCCAAGGAATGAATGAATGCAAGCTTTTTTATTGTATTGCAACTTTCATTACATTAGGTGTGAGACGGGAGACTTTCTAGAAAGTCAGGCGTCATCTTCTTTTGATGCCCAATTATAACTGATGACATGTGAGGAGAAAATCAGTTTTGCATAAAGAGTTTCTCATGGTAAAAATATACCACGTGGTTGCTCAACTTCTTGTTTCAGTTTTCACCTTGAGATTTCACAGCCACTTTCTCCAGTCATAAATTATGACCTCCCTCCCTATTCAGCACAGCAAAGCAGAGTCATGATGCACATGCTGTTAAATGACGATAAAAATTTACTGTTAATGAAAAGTCAAACTTATGGATGATTATTTGCAATTTTTACATTCATCATTGACTTAATTTGTAGGTAACGCCTCATTTATCAGGCTCCAGTAATGACTAATGATTATTAAATGCAGAAAATAAATGTTTCTTGGTTTAAGATCGTTAAACTGGGAACTAAGTTTTATGATGACTTAAGTAAGCAAATGAGGACAATTTAACATGTTGCTATAGTATATCCATCAATAAAACCAATAATGGCTAATTGTTTTCGGCTTTAGCACTGATTGCCCCTGCCCTAAACCTTGAAGTCTGAGACTATAAAGTTGATACTATAAACTGCAGCTCATATTTGCTAGTCTAATTGGTGCACATGTTGAACTAGTTGAGCCACATTAATGTGCATTAAACTTTTCAATACACTTGCCTAATTTAAAATCGCCTACACCTCCATCTTTTAGTAAGCTGACTATGAGTTCGTTCTGCTTCTGCACTGGAATTGCTCACAAAATCCTTCAAATATTACCAATTTTGCCGCAAATCTAATTAGATCAGATGCATACAACTTAAAGAGGACCTACGAGCCCCCCAGTTTTTTGTTCCATTTCCCTCAACGGCATTAGTTCAATACCATACTCGTATACGAGGAGCCATTATTAGCAAATGGCGAAAACACTTTCAGAGAGGGAAATAAAACCTCCATGGACAAACCCCCTTAGAAATAAAGAAGGATCGCCTGCATCATTGCAGGTCACAGGGCCCATATATCGAGTACTTGTAAAGAAACAAGGCCGTGGGTATCCTAAGAGGAAACGACTGCAATTGAGCTAATGGACACGGATAAAAGAGAGGCAATAAAATTATCATACAAATGTCGCAGAATCCGGCTCCTCAAATTGCGGACCAGCTGGGCCGACGGCTGTGGTTCCGGTGTCAGGATTGTCTTCACCAACGTCACTAGTTTCTAAGATGGCCGATTCCGGTAGTATCCTGGCCATCACGAGGGCAGATGACCCCTTGGAACAGGCCAACAGGAGGTTAAGTACTACTAGGGAAAACACACTTGTTCTCCAAGAAGTCCCCATCAAGAACAATTTCTTTCCACTCAGTCTGTCAATTTGGGAAAGGAAAACAAGTTGCTTTTATGATGTTTTTGCGGAAACTTTGATTTCCTCCAGCTTTAGCTCCCAGAGTCTGATCCTATTCCCACGATAAACTTGGAATCCGCCTTACCGTCCACCTGCTCCGCAAGCTTCGGTTTCTCCAGTCCGACAAACGGAAGGGGAAGAGCCCTCGTGCATTTTGTAGATGATCATCACCGTCCGCATCTTCCCAACATTCCAGCACTTGATCATCTTTTAGTAGTCAGTCATCTCCCAATGCTCGGTAAAGCAAAGGGTGGCCGTAGCCATTGGACTGGGATGAGGCAAATGTGCCTGGGAACCCCAAGCGTTTCTCTTTTGCCTCAGTGGTTTGCACGGCTTTCAGCCGGGGTAAGCAAGTGAGGTGGATGGTTGGGGCATGATAAGGCTTTGGTTAGTGAAGGAATGTGTATTTTTTGTCAAAGGATGTGTGTATCGCATGGGAGGCTTGGAGAAATCGTATGTATTGGATCAGGAGGACGTTGCAACAAGTAGTTGCTTGTGGTGAAAGCACTGTGGCTTTCTCCCCTTTAAGAACAAAGCATTTGTACTGGTGTCATCGGCTTGGGATGAGCGGTTGAGAAGTGGGTGAAATCCCTTGGGAAGGATTTTATTCTAGTTGGTGGTAACAAAATAAAATGGTGGATTATGTGCTATTTCCTAAGGATATATGCCACACGGATATGCTAATGGTTACGGTGTATCCAATGGCCTCAAAAAATAAATGGAATCTGAAGCATAAGGTTGCAGAACGGGTAATGTCATCGTGCTTTGTTAAAGGTAGCATCGGAGCTTGCTTAGTACTCACGTGTACCCAGGGTCGGAGAAAGTGGATAAAGGCCATGGTGACTGCAATTGCAAGGCAGCTGACACACAGAAGGAATAATACCAAGTTGCCAGATTGTTACAGCAAGGGCACTGTACTCCATTCCAAAGCTTACGATATAGAATTTACGGCCGTATTATTACAGGCATGACGGACGTCAGAGGTAGTGGAGGAGAGGATGAGAGGATGATGATGAGAAGATGGACAGGAATTCCCGGATGTGGGTGTTGTTGCGGGAGAGCATGTGGAAGAACTAATAAGATTTTAGCCGTAATTCAACCATTTTATTGGATTCGTTTCATGGAATTGTACTCACGTACTGCGTGATTGAAAATTAATTGACCTTAGTGCCGGAGAAGTAGGGCTTAGATTAGAGCATAGCAGTTATTTTGGTGACCGATCCTTCTTTAGCTTCCATTTGTTTTAACCACAAAACTTACTGATGCATGATGCATCCATTTAGATGCGATTCTTATGACCGAGGACTTGAGGGCTCTGAAATGATGATTGCTGAGGGGAGATAGTGCCTATCGTTTGTTCAGTAACTCCAAAAGTTACTCGGACATGGGTAAGCTGTCATGAATCTACTCAGTCGTATTTAAGTCCAGCTGCGAGCTGTTATAATCGACAATTACTATGTCAATCTACGTTTAGTCTCAATCACAGCATTCAAGTTTGTTACTGAGAGTTAGGGATACTTCTATCTAACCATGCTTTTAAGCTAATGGAAGAAACGTAGAGTTGAAGGCTACTGTACTGACATTAGGCCCCGGTCGAACAATATCCACGTGTTATGGGACGGATGACGGATTATTGATATCGCCCAGCAATGCATTAACTAACTGTAGGACCATTTTGTTGTGAAAATATGTGCTACTTGGATGATAACGTGCCTCAATTGATTTAGTTAGATGCTTCAGTGGTCATGAAACATTCGATCATGTGGCTATAAGGAAGAACGGAAACTGTACACAGAAATGAGAACACACTGAGAATGAAAGTGAATAAAAAAGATACCACTTTTAGAGTGCTCTTATTGGTAAGACAATCGTTGTAAAGTAGAGCATGATTCAGTGTGATTTTTGGTTAAATGTTTTGCGTACAGATTGTCCAAAAACTTGCTTGTTTTCACTTATCTACGGAAGAAGTTTCAAGGTCGCTTATTTCTTGAAACATACGAGGAATTTAAATAGCCTTTTGCTTCAGCAACGACGGTAAACATTGTGGGGGTGTGCAAAAACGGGCTGAAAGGGAATATGAATTATGTATGAAGTGTAAACAGAAGTAGTTGGACAGAAGTTACCTGGAAAGTAAGCTGAGGACATGGCTTAGATTCCTTCTTTTGATTGCTGAAGCATGTGTGAATTTGAACAGAGCAAAAAGCAATGGATTACAATCTCGGCTAGGACAACTTTCGATTTAGGAACATTTGGCATTTAAAATCCAGGATAATGCAGTATTTAAGCTTACTACTATTCGATTTTGTTTGTTTTAAGGGCACAGTATATTTTGATCGGGCTATATTCGGGGCTAAGAAATTGGTATAAAAAGTAGGTAAGAGAGTCATTCATCAACAATTCTCCTTTGTACCTTCCCAAAAGGCTGAAATATAAAATTTCTTGTAAAAACAGATTACAAAACCAATATTACAGACTTAAACCAAAACATCTCATCGGTTTATCGTTACATCACAGTCTGTAGTTGCTCATAGGCACAACTTTTTTCGTTCCTGTTTTCAAATTTAAGTTTCCTTCCTACATGGAGAATTCTCAAGTTTCAATTTAATTAAAATTAATACTGTGTACATTACAAGGTAATTCTTCATTTATTAAGAATTGGTTCCATGAAACACTCCTTGCGTTGACCACATCGCATACCACAGCTTATTAATTGCAAGACACCAGATTGCGTAGAAAGCCAGAACAATAGATGAATTCAGGTGAAAGTACGCCACTACCCTCTCGGAACCACACATAAACGTATACCCTGACAGAACAAAAGGCTCGTGGAGAAAGCCCTCTTATTCCTCTTTGCAGGAATAATAATACTTTCACTTGAGTGTAGGAAGACATACACGTGGAAGGAAGAAGTTGAGTCTCCTTTTGGCTTGGCATTTGTTTTGCGTCGAATCCCTCATTTATTAGCTTTCTCCCGTGTCAGTTTGTCAAACAAGCTTGAGGGAAGTGCTAGCTTCATTGTTTCCTCATTTGAAGAAATCCAAAGATTTCTTCCACCATATGCAAGTCCACGACTCTCACCTCTCCACCGCCTGGTTCCGCACAACCTTTGAAACAACCTACCCCTTCCTTTTCGCTATATGAGAATAGCATGCTTCCAATCCTGCCTGCATATGTACTAATCACTTGGCCAAAAGGTATTTCAAGAAATTCCACCAGTACGAAAAATCTTCATTTCATTTCCAGCTTCGGTTCAAGTGACAGCGCGAAATATTCTTGCCAATTCCCACGGATCTCAATTCCAGTATCAGAATTGGCGAAAAGGCGGAATATTCCCCAGTCTGTCCGTCGGTATTCGTCCAATAAATACCTTGTCTTTTTGGACTCCGCTACTGCTTTCTTTCCCGCTGATTCACATTTTCCCGGGAACTTGTTCCTATAAATCACCTCCTGGCAAGATGGATTCACGACAAAAATCATCCCCAAGGGTTAAATGGACAGTGGCCCATGTGGCCGTGATGGGTTTCCTCGCAGCGCTGGTAACGCAATCTGCTTGTACTCCTGTTCTTCCCGACGGAGCCTCAGCCGTTGGCCCACCGTACATGACGGATAACGGCGAAGCGGTAAGTCAAAAGTCTTGTTTTTTGCTTTATCAATCATAACTTGCCTGTTCTGTGCAACGTTTACGTTAGATGAAAGTTAATAAGCGTTGCCACAAAGTTATGGAGGTGTGCGCATAGCGAAATCGCATCAACGGTAAAAGTTCTTAAAGCCCAAAAGCACCACAGTTGAATAGGGAGAAACGGTGCAATCTCGCTAGCTTTCACTCCCGCGTTGGACATAAACGTTTAAGAGCTGGGTGAGGCAGTAATTATTCTTTTATATGCTCCTAATAGAATTTCGCACCGGGTACCATCGGCGACAACGTTGGGGGAGAAGTTTACTTGACTCCGCTCTTCCTCCGTCAACTCCTCACGCTGAGCAGACTTCATCAAGAGGAGGCTAATGCAAAACGAAGTCATTACAAGCAATGTGCTTTTAATGCCGTGTCCATGCTTCGGCTAAACTCTTTTAGTTCATAACATGCCTCTGTATCTGTTTCTGTTGGATTAGAAGAGGGCATTGCCTCCATTTCTTTCAACATTACTTCCGTTAGTGTACGACTAATCCATTTAGATGTAGTACTATTAGAATGTATCGAGCTAGGTTTTCAAAAAAGCGAATTGAAATTGTCAATCAAGTTTTCCTTTAGATTTACTGTTGATTGTACAAAACGATCTATTTTACTTGAAATTAGTCGTTAATTTACTGCAACCGAGGAAATTTTTACGAGAAACCTGAGATGACCATACCAGGACCCTTGGTTAGACAATTCATTTGAATCTTGACAGGGCAAAACTCTCCGAGAACAAAGGAATGTCTAAAGGGAGGAAATGCACCGCTTTGGAGCTTTGGAGAAAGCATAAGAGGAAGCAAATGCTTTCGAGAAGACAAGTTAGATACACAAGAGCTTAAAGCTCCTTGCTGTAGATGAATATGTACCTAGAGAAAGAGGCAGAAGTGGGGGTAAGTGACAACTTGTGCTGTCATTGTACCAGTAACTGTGAGAAGACATGAGCTACTACTATTCGTCAAGTCATTATGTCGTATAAATTAAATGTGAACAAAGAGAATAATTGTATGTAAAGTCATCCACTCCATCTTGATTAATAAAGTGACGCTGACAAATGCACTGTGGCATTTACCTCGTATGTACGCGTTGGTATTCTTTATGGAAACAAAGAACTGAAGGGTGTAAAACTTGTAAGACCTTAAGTATAAAATGCATAGTCTGTAGATGAGTTTTAGGCAGCTCAAATAATCTCTACACTGTAGAAGAGAGTAAAATGACAGTGACCTTGAAAGCACATGATCTTCATATGTAAGTTGGACATGTGAGCAGTTGGGCTGGGACATATTTTGGTTTAGAGTCACAGAAGTATAACTTCCAAGTGCCTACACTTGCTAATGCTGGTATTCAACCACGGTTTGAACAATTTCTTAAATTTTAAGAAGGTAAGCTGGTTTCGATTTCACGAGTCTGAACAACAAAACAGGTTGTTTGAATTTGTTCGTTGGCATGAAATACTTTTGGTTTAGAGTCACAGAAGTATAACTTCCAAGTGCCTACACTTGCTAATGCTGGTATTCAACCACGGTTTGAACAATTTCTTAAATTTTAAGAAGGTAAGCTGGAAATTTCGATTTCATGAGTCTGAACAACAGAACAGGTTGTTTGAATTTGTTCGTTGGCCTGAACTAGTCAATTTTTGAAGTCATAGCCATGGACATCCAAGAAGCTACGACAGACGACCAAATCCTATCTTGCTGGGAAGTGGCCTTTGCTCTGCGACCTCATTTAATCAAAGGAGAATTTTTACCCCGGGTACGCGAACAGCAAAAGGAGGGGTACCATCTTCTATACATTGCAAACAAGGAAACAGGGGTGGCGGACGCCATGCTCGGTTACAGGATCAACAATTACTTATGGTCGGGGAAAACGTTGTACATCGACGATTTGTCGACATTACCATCGGCCCGTGGTCGGGGTTACGGTGGTGCGTTGATAGATTATGTTAAGAAGCTGGCACGAGATGAAAAATTGGATCACGTGTCGCTAGACAGCGGCTACACTAGGCTTGATGCCCATAGATTGTATTTGAACAAAGGATTTGTGCTATCTTCACACCATTTCTCCATTTTTGATAGTGAGTAAGACGTGAATAAAGACTACAATTTAATACAAATTGGATATCTTGACAGCGTCAAATGCATCAGTCTTGCTCAGAGGGGTCTAAAAGCAGGTTGTCCACGACTGGAGAGTTCCATCAACAACTGGGAAAAGTCGGAAAGCGTAGCTGGTACTGGCAAGCGGGTCTTTTCTTAATGAAATAGGCCCGGACTCAGCATAGGTCCTGAAAAAGGTCCTTAAAAAGGTCCTGATTCAAAAATCGTACCTTGATTTTCAAGTACCCAACCAAACTTCGCCATTCCCGATACGATAACTACGTGTATTATGAAGGGCCCCGAGTATGCATGACAGTATCTAGTAATCACATGCCCTGAGGAAACGTAACTTACTGATACAGCATGGCTTTTACCATTTGTTAATTTATTTTAATCCATCATTTTTCATACGGTCCCAGGTCACATTGCAATCAGCTTTCTTCAGACACACACCAAAATTGCTAACTTAAGATTGAGCTCATCCTTTCCCTCATCTCATCATTTGGCAATATGGCATGAATGAATTGATTATTCTGGAAACTAATTTCTAAATTGATACCATATCATCAGCACAGTCTAAAACCACAAAGTTACATTTATCTACAATCTACGGCTACATACATAAAGATAAATCAGTTAATCATCTCTTCATCCTTATCCTTTGCAGTTTCTTCCTCTTCTCACAACCATAGGTATTAAATAATGCAGCAAGAAACGCTTATAAGGGAGTTAATTTTAGCAGAACTTCTTTCCTTTCAAAGACTATTTGACTAAGTCAACTATCTGTGTCCGTTTTCATCATGATCATGATCTTAAAATCATGCTTCAAGTTAATGCTCTGGCACAAAAGATTAAGAGTCTTCTTCATACAGTTAAAGTTACTTTAATGAGACATAGTCCTATTGCACTAGTACTTTTTGCATTCAATCACCCCAAGCTAATTTTCATAAAAATCCACAAACGTACACTTCAAGCTTTGAAGCAATATTGTCACTGTTTGGACTTCTATTCGCACACCTTAATTTAAGTTTGTGCTCTTAAAAGAACACTATTTCTTGTTTCGGCATTCTAGCTTATTCAATATGTCAATAGCCATGGCTAGTGTTGCTAGAATCGCCAAGTACTTTCTTACTTTTAATTGTTCTGTTGTATCCTACACTTTTCGTAGTTAACGTAAGTAACTAATATTTTAGCACCTTTTGATAGATTTTTTTCATTTCTATTCTGCTAAGCGTCTACAACTTCATTAAGATCATTCAGACATCGGCCACCTACTTCCATCAATGCTTATGCATGCATTCGCCGTGACAGTTAACCTTATAAGTTTACGACTAACGATTATGAATTACAACATGACAAAGGCACAAGCAAAGCCTCTTTAAGTAAGTCAAGGTAAGTCAAAATTTGATCTTGCGGAGTTCATGACATCCGCATCCATGGCAACGAACCTTCTTACGATAAAATTCAAACTAGGACATCAAGTACAATTCAATTACACTATGAGTAAATGACTGATTCACCTTTCACACGACAAGCATCTGTAAACTGGAGATACCCAGCAATATGTTAGAAAAACTTGGTATAGCAATAGTACATGGTATTCATACTTGTACATTACAGCTTAGATGAAAATATGATAAGATTACGACGAAAATACTTTTGGTAATTATGGTTAAGTAATCTCGATTTTTAGCACTTTTAGCAACGACGTTAGCTTAGGCGTTAATGTCCTACGTGAGCGCTGAAGAAATTCAAGGCAGTGTGTAGCGCGGCGTTTTGCAGTTGTGTAAAGAACTGTCCATTAATTTTGGACTGTCACACTCTCAGCTTTCTTTAGAGAAAGCACACAATTAACATGATTCATCAAAGATTTATAGCGTTAACAGCACCTATTACATAATTGTACAGGGGGCAGCACAACATACTGGGACGCACACAGGTACGGGACACATGCCTTGGCCTTTATCTTCGCCGTGCTTCGATTTCATCTTCTCCTTGGCCTTCTGTTCCTTCTTCGCCTTTTCTTTACCTGTGGGCAAAATTGACTTAAATAAGTCAGAACTACGGAAAGCTTCATCAAGCTGGACAAAGTCGACAAGTATTCTATGTGCTCTTAAGGGTTTCATACCTTTGCCACGGGGTACTTCCTCAGGTGGTGGTGCAAACGTAGGAGCCACAGAGCTACTTTTCAATGGCTCAGGGCCCCCATACGCAGGGTTCTGGTAGTTTGTTGCGTTACGTCGTTGATGAACGTCCGTTTCGTCAATGATATGGCGGCGAGTAGAGCTTTCATCAATGCGAACAGAGCGTTGTTGCTGTTGGTGTACTGGCAAATGTTCCACAGGTTGAGTACCGGGACCGTAAGGGTGCGACTGGTGTGGACCGCCTCCGTCTCCGGTGATACGACGGGTTTCCTGAAAACAAATCAAGGGTCAAAGAACACATCAAGGGACCAGTATCAGGAAGGAGTACTTGAAGATCGAAGGGGTACTTACAGTGTAACTTTCACCGAACGTTGCCAAGAGTTCGTCCAACCGTTTCGGAGGCGCGGTCTCATGTCGTGGTGGAATGGGGCGAAGGAAATCGACGGACTGGAGAAAGCTCCCGGTTTTCTCTATGTTCCGTTGTCGTGGTAGAAGTGTAGTAGCGGGTCGATCGTTCTGGAGGCTCATCGTAGCTGGGAATCACTGGCGGCCTCGGAGCGACGGTTTTCGTATCCTGGTAGGAACTCTTCGAATGGAAATCCGTTTTGTTGCTCTGCTGTAGAATTTTACGTACCAGTGGGGGCGTTTTCAAGCCTTCCTGAACTGGTGGCGGGGGAGTCACGTTCCGGTCACTGATGACCTGCAAAAAACCAACGATGTCGTTAATAAACAGGGGTCGTCGGTCGTTTTGGGCATTACGTAGTTCGGAAGGAGGGAAAAGATTCAGAACAAGAGGTAATCAGCACCAACCTCTCGATTATAGCTGGTTGTGGTAGACTTCATCGGCGTGCTAGAATACAATGGCGGTCCGATCGCAGGGGGCGCTGACGGTTCTCCAGAGTAACCAGTTGTCCGAGATTTCTCCTGGCTGAAAACTCTTCTTGTCTCAGTGCTGGAGGACGATCCATAAGCAGGTTCCGGCAAAGGAGGAAGCATCTGTCGTTCGATCGTCGTCGTTCTGTTCGATGATCCGTAGGTGTCACGAGAGTCGAATGTTGGCGGCGGCAGGTCTCCAGTACCTCCTGCGAAATCAAACCATCGATTTTAATCATCTATCATAGTCAGTGATCGTTCAATCCGGTTTTGTTTAACACTCAAGTCATGGCTACCTTTGACAACACTTGTGTACGAAGCCTTGGAGTAGAATTCCTTCTTCTCCACCTTTGGTGCATAGGGGTCATTGGGCGAAGATGGTCCGGATTCTATTTAGAGTAACATAAAATACACTATTTCAGAACATTTACCAAAAAAACACTTTCAGTCCGAAAACTTAAGGGCCTGCAAGACACGAAGGTCCTCATCAAAGATATTGTGAAAACCGAGACTTACTGACGATAGTCGTAGTGTTTGCTGGAGTCATGTATTCTACATTGTTGGAGCTGGATTTGAAAATCTGGTCACTCAAATTTCTGTCAGAGGTAAAGGATCTGCTGAAGTGGTCATCTGCAAAGTTGACTGTTCGTTCCTTGGAACTGCTATAGGCTGAGTCATTCAAGGCTGGATAGTTCTTTTCTCCAGGCTTGCTGCTTCCGTACTCTACCCATCTTTCGTCCATGGTTTGAGCAGGCTCGTCATTACGTTTAGTGCTGGAGTGGACACGGTATTCCCGATATTCAGTGGCGCCCCCGGTAGGGTCTCCTGGAACTACTGTGTCCTGGAGGTCTTCCAATAGGCGATCTGCAAAAAAATGTCAGAGAGTTTCAAGAAAACCTTGTTTTCAACTTATGAATTCAGCTTTGCACAGTTTTCTGTATTTAAAACTCATTTTTCTCGAAAAGTTGATAAAATAACAAAATGACTTACTCAATCTGTGGTCCCATTCCGCCCCTCCAGAAACCGTGGAGTGGCTCACCGTTTGAACCCGGTTGACGCTCGTCATTGTGTATTATTGCCTGAAAAAATTAAAAGTAATTTCAGTTTTGTCCAAGCTCTACTGTTGAAAACTGAAAGCCTCTCTCTATCAATAGGTCGAGGCCCATTCAAGTTCTGACTTTGATTCCACAACCCTGAATCTTTCAAATCCTCAGTGATCCTTCATCAGGAAAAAACTGTGATCCGCGTCATTTCCTACCAGGCATTTCAAACCTCACATTCACATACGAACAGAATTTGACAGTTACCCAATTGACACAGAAATGTGAGACGCTTATCCACGCTCCAACAGCCGTGCCAACTAGTAAAGAGAACCAAGGCGAATCAACCTTTCAGTTTGTCAGACCCCTAGCCCAAATCCGAACACTTAAATTGCTAACTGTCCATGTGCAAAACCTCGACAAGAGTTTCACTGTGCCAGTCGTCTAAAAGTCACAATAGAACTGTTGAGTCAGTCGACGACAACAGCCGAAAATCCCAATACAACATGAACACATAAGTAGAGAGCAACAGAACACAGCCTTACCCTGCGTTCGTTCGGATGCAACTGCCAACGGAATATCAGCTTCCCTTGAAATAATCTAAACATACGTCTTTTAGAAGCAAATCGTCTATTTTTAGGCCCAAGAGTGTAGCCGAAATGTGTGCCAACGGAGATGAAAATCAGGTCACGTGAACGAAATACGTTTACGTGTACTAAGCTCATCTTGGGTCCGAAGCCAAGCAAAGCAATGGAATAAGCTTTAAATCTGCACTATTGGCAATTTCTTCTAAAACCTACTGTTACACTAGCAAACACCAGGAGAAGAAGCTAGCGATTCTAGTCATTCGATTTTTTGCAGTATTTTTCTACAGGGTGGCGTTTTCAAACCATCTATCACACTTGCATTAGTAAAATACTCATTCGTAGTCTCCGGAACCCCTTTTCGCGATTTATCAACATCAAAATCGGAATCAATACTGCATGAATGTGAATCAATCTGAAGCCAAAATCATCCCCTTGATCAGTTGAGGTGCCAGTTTCTTTAGCGATTTCCTATGCAATTTTTCATTCCATTACTTCATTTCCTCGTTCTTGTCCAAGTCGATCTCCTTTAGCACGTCCAAAGTTTTTGTGCCATTTTACAGTACTGGGAGATTTTTTGCCCCCCCCCCCCGTCAGATTCACTTGCCTACTTGTTTCCAAAAATTGAGAACATTTCTCCGATTTTCCCATTCGGAGCTCATGTGTTCAGCAGTAATGTGCAACATGTTTATTTATTGCCTCTCTTCTCTGTGCAATTTGCCACTTCTCAGAGACATTACCTAAGCACTTGGGTATTTTGGTGCCTGATATCACCTCTTGTTTTTCTTACCCGCCTGTTTCTTCTGGGCCACCGTGCCTGCCTTTACCACTTTGAAACTCGATTTCAGAATGCTGTCATGATATTTCTTGGAAGTAAAGCCACAAAATTTTGGCTCTAGGTACATGGGTTAAAAACCCGGCAAAATGGGGTCCTACAGTCTTTGAACATTTGCTGCTACAAGTAAGCAAATGAACCGTGGCGCCATGGTTTTTAAACTCGGCTACCTTCCTTCCATTCAATTATGCATGACAAACTGTTTAAACATGAAGAATGGGCATGACGATATTAGGACCTCAGTACTCTCCATCATGTGGCTCAAAAAGGGATCCTTTAATCTCCTTCCTGTTCTTGACATCATGAAGTATTTTCTCCAAGGACATGGAAGGTTGCACTGCTCAAATTGGCGGTAGTTAAGTTTCCAAGTGTGACTTTGCTTTGAGTCAGAGCAGGCAGTCTTGGGAATAAATAACGTATGCGTAATCACCCACTATGTGCCAATATCCTTTGTACACCACCTCCGCCTCCCACTACTGCTGAATAATAAGGTTGTGAAGTTTGAAAAACAAGGCTTTTGACTTGACATTGAGACGAGTTGGAAAATGGTGGATGATGCGGGGTGGCATGCGTCCCCAATTGATGCAAACAAGCAAAAGCAATCCGAAAATGACTACCTGTAATGGGACGTGTAATGAATCTTTTTAACTACATGCTTATTCGATCTTCACGGCGGATAATTGCATGGAGGCAATCAGGGTGAATTTACGACACGGAGATCGTGTCTTTAATGTCACAAGTTTAAAATTAAGCAGGTACCATACACAAAAGAGAGGTTGGAGTCGCAAATCGTTGACTCTTGTCGTGGCTTAATGAACGTGTACCTGTCGGTGTACCTGGAATAGGTGGTTGGGAGGAAGAGAGACAGGCTGCATCTCAGGGCTTAAAACACTGACAATAGGAAAGCTAGCTGAGGAAGATGATGTGGAGGTTATATATTGAACTATTTTTCTTGAGAAAGAGAGTCAACCTCCTGTCGGCAATGTGCAATTTACGCCCACCCTAAAAGGAAATCATTTTGGAAAGACCTTGATGAGTTTCTCGAGTTTCGCCTTGCAAATGCTTTTAAGGTTAAGGCTGAAGCGTTGGTTCATTGTCTTGAAATGTGATATGTTTTTGACCAAGTGGAAGTACGGCTAATGTAGATGAATTTTTGTAAATGCTGTCGTTTGCCATTTGCGTTGGGTCGTTAGCGAAAAACTGGCAACGTGCTATTCTTCCTCTATTTTAATGTATACTAGTTAATGCTGATGCTGTGGCATGAAGGGTACCTCTTATTATTGATTTTAAGTGGTGTGAAATTTGGTTGCGCAAGGCTAGCATCTTAGGTCAAAATCATGAAGATTGTGTCAATCATTCATGATTTTTCATTTTAATTGGCATTGACGACCATTTCGACTTGATGCAGTGCCATCCAGGATTGTGAAGGACGAAGTACTACTGTACAATCTGAGGCTTGCTTTGTTACTATTATCTTGAAATGATCTGAGAGATGTGATCAATTGCATCGCTAACAGGTATTGCTCACCTGTGTTCTAAGTAACATTTTCAGTTAGTTAGATAGGCAATACCGACGATTTTGCACAGTTCCATTAACTAGTTTAGCAACCTTCAGCTTCCAAAGGTATAACGTGACTTCTTTGACACCTTTAAACTGCAAATGTAAGCTGATGCAGAATTTGGCTACAAAAAACAGCGAAATTGATTGCAAATACTCGAGTAATAAAATTGTGCGAATGTCACCTTCTGGGTGTGTCCTGCATGTGAGATAATGATGACACTGTTTATGATTTTCTTCAGAACGTTCTGGCATCTGGCTCCGTAAGCCGTTTACATCCGTAAGCTTGTACAGAAAGAGAAGATTCGGTTACAATGGATATGTACTTTTAGGTAAGCTTGGCATGCCTCTCGAGTGTCTGGAATTCTTACGGGGGGAACTCCCATTAATTTGATGGATCACAGTTCAAACCATGCTTGACGAACACGCCCTCAGGCCAAACTAAAATGAAGCCTATTATTATACAGAATATTGGGCTATTAAAACGACGAAACTACAACCAAAGCTTTAAGTCTAGTGAAGATGATCCTTGTAAAAAATTTAATGTGAGTATTGAGAGTATCTTGAGATGAAGGCAGCTCAAGTCGCAATTAAAGCAACTATCAATTTTTAAAAGGCCATAAATATTTGTTGACATGGAGACAAAAATAGAATACGTGCTTCCCTTAAACACCCTTCCCGTAGCCATGACAACGAACGCTGACGACAATGCTCAAGATGCGAAATTTTTAACAAAGGTATGTACACTAAATGTAAGATTTTGCAGCAAAAGATCCGTGCAGCTCCTATCTTTGCATTTTTGCATCATCAAAAGTTTGTTTTTCCCGTCCTTGACACCTAATCCCCTAAATCTGAAGTGAAGTGTAAACAATTTCTTACTTCCTCCTGCTCGTAATCCTTGCTTCCCATCCTCTTCAGTTCTCTTTTTAAAATAGATGCAGCAAGTCCTAACCCACAATAAGATTTATCCACGTACAACGTACTAAAATTCTGTAGACCCACTTAATTTCTCTATGTGTTTTCATTTTGTTTTGCAAAGCATACATGGTTTTACATAAATCACGAGCTCCGATGTCATCATCTCATCCGTGGCTCCTCTCATTCAACTGGATAACCCTTTGAATTTCCCCAAAAAAAGTTGTCATCACCACCAAATGCCCTCTCCTTTTATACTTAACTTGGTTTAGCATACGATTTGTGAACCTGGTCTCGTAAATTTCAAAACATAAACCAAGTCTCCAGCAAGATCAAAAGACGCTCGGATCCCATTTACGGCTACGTAATTGCCAACGTGTTTGCCTAAATCAAGTGCAACTCCTCCCATACAAGGTATAATATCAACAGAGAGTGAGTTACGGCGACAAAGTGACAAGTACTACAAATAAAGATGCCTTGGAATTGGAATTTATAAAAGCATGTGCACAAATGTAAATATTTACGAGCTATGCAGTCAACATGAACCATTAATATAATTAGATCGACTCTTTCGCCAACACATTCCAGTTCATTTTCGCAAAATTCCTTATAAGCCTCCGAACTTGGAACGGGGACAAACCTGGCCCTGAAGCCTGAACTCCCTCTCCGTATGTTGACAAATCAAATGATTGTCAACAAGAGCCAATTCTGAATGGCCCGACCCACCAAATGAGCAAATGGTGTTGAAAACTCCTGTACCATGTGTCAAACACCATAATTGTACGACAGGTGAGTCGGAGGTGTACAAGTAATGGAAATGACTTCACTAACTGGAATGAGTCATTGGACTTAAGCTGGCAAACATCGACGTTTAAATTGAGGCAATTCTAGTAAAATTGCGAAAGTTAAGCACTGCAGCAATACTGGAGACTAGATTAGCATTTAGCATTCCGCAACATTTAAGGTTCCGAGAACCTCAAACATGATTAGGACCTTGTAGGAATCTTTAATCCAGTAAGGCCATGCTTGCTTCTGACTGGCTTTTAGTTCATGTCGCATTAGAATGATACATGAAAGCAGACAATAAGGAAGCTCAAGCAAAATGAAT
>VRMD01001584.1:0-16334 GCA_009872375.1 Sminthurides bifidus
AAATCTATGGCCTTTGGTAATCGTTGAAAATATTACCCGGCGTGTCCACTCATCCGCTCCTGTGTCCGTGTCAAGGGAATCTACGATGGGAACTCGGGCACGCGCTCCCCTCGCACGTTCCTGGGCGAATTTTCCCAAGGGCTCAGCTGAAGCATTTATTCAATCCTCCAGCAGCCTCCCGTATGCACCCTGTCACTCGACTTTTATACGCGTTTATCCTAAAATAAAAACCAGGAAGGAAGAAACACTAACTTCCTTCACAAGAACAACCATGTGCTTTTTCCAAACTCCGGTTCAGTAGTCGCACAACTTTTGATACACAAGAGGAATCAACCGGAGAGCTATTACCCAAAGTTTTACTACCCGATTCGGTCGGGGAAGCAACGGTGAGCAGCAGCAGTCTGTCTAAATCCATCCTGCGGTGGAGCCTAGAGACGGTGAAGTCCAACTGCTAATGCATTGGTGCCAGTGACAACAGGAACGGAACCGTAGCAACGGCTGACCGACAGCATAATTTCAAGCATGTCCTCTTGAAAACTCCCCTGCTGCCCGTCCCTAATTCTCAGCCTGCGGGTGTCATCGGCATCTGCCTTACAACATTTTGCAAGCCCATCGTCTCAGTTCATTATCATCTGGAAATAGACGACGAAATCCACTTCCGCCCTGTCCTCCGTATCATAACCGCTTGAAAGCAAATGGGCCGGGAAGAACGGAACTATTTTTAAACGAAATTCGAGACAATCCAATAAAACCTTTGTGTGGAAAAATTGACAAGTCAAGACTGGAAAAACATCTGCCAATATGATAAAGATTTTATAATTTTTTAGCCCTCTCCCTCCTCCCTTCCTGTGACAAAGTTTATCTTGAAACAAGGAGTTTCAAGACAATTGACTCCCTTTCCCAGCAAGTCTTTCCCCGCACTGTGACAATGAGTAATTCGATCCGAAGCTATTTCGATAGGGCAACTCATGTTTACCGAAAAGGAGGAGCAGAGTTCTCGTGCCGTTTAATCAGGCGACTTGATTGAAAGCCGGTTCGTAGGAGAAGATGACGAAGTGTGAAAACTAATAGCCCGAAGTGGTTGCATCTTTCTTGTTAGATGAAGCTGTCGCTGCAAATGGAGATGCAACCGAAATTACCGCGTGTTTCTAATAATCCTTCGTTTCCCTTCCTTCCGTCTTGGTCTGGTGCATGCATGCACGAGTCTGATTCTCAGACCGGAATCTCAGAATTGGTAGGAAGCAAAGAGGATTGACAGCGGAACCTGAAAGGTTCTCAGCTGCTTCGAAGATTAATCAATAACAGCATAGCTGTAGTGATTAGCTCAAACCCGAATCACATGATGCGGAATCAATCCCCGAGATCTGATCACACATCGCTGGGGGATGTGACGAGCTTCCTTGCTGGTTCATGTCGTGAGTTGTAATGAAGCTTCTGGCAAAGTTTCCTCTATAATTTCCATGCGACTTTTCAAGAATCCCCACAAAGGAAAAAACTTTGGGAGAAAATTTTGACCCACCAGATACCATAGCTACCTAAGCTCAGATTCGAGAAGCCTTCGATCCATGATACCTCATCCTATCCTACTATCCGTCATGAAAACGTTTATAGGCATACATTGCAACTGTGAATTGGATGAAAAGATTGAAGTATCTCATGCTAAAAGAATTACAAGCGCCATTGAAGCATCAAAAACGTTCTGCAATAATCTACTTCTACTCCTGAAAGAAATCCAGCCAACTCTTTCAATCAGCCAAATCCATCTGCTCGTGCGCTCATCAAACTTTATTGAATTTAAAAACCCTTCTATTCCATGATTGCACACACAAGCTTCTTACGTGTCAGACCTACTTTTTTAATGGTGAAGGCTCAATCAAACTGATTTTGAAGCTTCGTTTGCTCAAAAGAAAACGCATTCAAGAAGTTCATTCTGGCGAAAGCATCTTGTTCACCCTCTTTCAATCCTTTATTCCAATCTTCTCAAGTGTAAGGAACATGTGTCTATGGTCGCTCATTTGTCGCGTGAAGACGATCGCTAGAATTACCATTTTTATTTTTTTCCTCTCGGCGCGGTAATCACAGATTACTAATTCTTATTGCTCCAGAAAAATTTTAAAGTCACCAAAGTCTGTGACTTGATCTCAGAGTGCCGCAGTTTGGCGACTGAGTTCTCGTTCTCAGTGCTTGTAAATCATGTAACGGATATTTCAAGGCTGATGAAGCATGTTTTGCGGATCGTATATCCTCGTATCAGCAGATAACAGACGGTGACTTCGTACTACATCTTGGGATGCGAGTACGTCCGAATCACAGCTCACATGAGTCTTGGTTTTTATTGTACAAATAAACCACTTAATAACCACTGCCTCACATTCGCCATTTTCTCAATCTCATATACTGCGTAGCCGAAAACGAAATCAGAAACCATGTACAATTCCCTTTGAGTGAGCCACGTACTAGATGGACCGCACGTTTTGTGTGGCTCAGGTAGCAGAAAATGTTAGCTTATAGTCAAAATTCATTAATCAACATGTAATATAATCACCACAACATACAACTTGGCAAATTTCAACTTGCTGAAAGAAGAATGTATGCTGAGTGTGGAATTCACTACATGCTCATACCCTGCAGAGCCGCAACGGCTCGCCAAAATAAATCATTTCCAGAGGGAATTAAGCCGGAACTTGATTTCCTTGGAGATGAGTCCTAGTTCCAGCTATCAGTTTATCCTCGTGCACTTGACCTTAACTTGACAAACGGAAAGAAGGGAACCCATAGTATGGAAACCCAGCTGAGCGAAAATTAGCTATAAAATTATTTCAGTCTTCTGCTGCAATCTACTGCAATATGTGATCCACAGACAAAACATCACTGCAGCAGCATCAACTCCACTTTCGCATTTAACAAAGGCACATGAAACATCTTTAATCATATTCCCTTATGCGCTAATGCAATCCCATGTAAGCTTATAATTACTTTGTCATTTGCAATTTCGCTACACTACCCTCCACAATGTCTCTGTGCAATATCAGAAAATATGAGAAATGAACGTATAACAAGTATGAATGTAACAAGATGAAATGAATGTAACAAGATGTATTTGAATCGAGGAAGAGAAAACTGTGGCCCTTTGATGGAGCATACGGGACACTTCATTCTTCTAGGAGATACTTGTTAATCCATAAGGAGGAGGAATAATTAAGTTTTAAAATTTATCAGATTTTTAATGACCTTCCAGCAATCTGATTTTAAGTCTTTCTACCTCTCAAAAGTAGAAGTATTAGAAGGGAATTTTGTGAGTTCTACGTTCCGGCTTTAGATGCAGCCGGCGAGACGAAACCGTAGTGTAGTGGAATTTGCATGTGCGCTACATTATGCATGTGCAGTGTACTTTTAATGCCATTAGTCGGGACTGCACGACGACAGCGAGCGAGGAGAGTTTCCGGAAAGTAAAAGTTTATTATCCGGGTAGCTTATCTGGCATGCATGCAAATTCGCATGCTCTGGACACATTCCACGCGTTCGGGAAATACATGAGCACTTCCGATAACAACTTCCAGACTCAGGGAGCATTGACTGGCAATCATTCTACCGTTTAAGGAAATGATATTAACAGCCTGTGCAAACCACATTGGCTTCGCGACTCCTCTGGCATCGCAACTTGGAAATACACAACTGAAAAGATGCGATAAGTTCGATCCTGACTCACTCACTTCCAAAACGGCTTGGGAAAATTGTACCATGGGGACGAATTCGCCAATCTGCTTATCCTCATTCTGTATACGGTGTATTCCTAGCTTTCGCAGAATTAGACGAGAAGAACAAATAAGTTTACGTGAGTTGAGTCTACAGATTCGTTGCATAACCTTCCGGTTACATATTTGTTGTTGCGGCAAGATGTGCTCTCAGTCAATCTCTCAGTTGATGCAAAAGCGTCTTTGAGCAGGAAAAGAGGTGCTGTAATTGAAAAATTGAGATTGTTTTGGAGGCGTGTCAAAAATGTTAATGGTTGACTCATAGGTGAAAAACAGATGGGAAATGAACAAGCTTTTTCCAACACATGACGCAGGGTGGCCTGATGAAAAGTACGAAGCCAAGCTGTTGTTCCGAATGTGAAGGCATGCCTTTGTTTCATGAATAGCACGTGGAGCTCATTGGTACGAAAAGTATATGCAGCTGGATTTTAGAATGAGCACTGACGAAAAAATTAGGCAAAAAATGGTAAAAGTTGTGCGAGATATTGTAGATGACAGGAACAGCTGGTAATTACTTTGGCAGGACAAAGGTTAGCTTGTGCGGAGGCTTGAATTTAATTTTGTCCAGTTTTTTTTGCAAACTGTTGGCAAACGGTACGGTGCGGAAGTCAAGCGCCCAAAAAGTACATGCAATTGCTATGTATGTGTTGGATTAGCAATGGTAAAGTTGGACGATCGTAGGTACTGCTGTTGCTTAATAATTGACTTTGGGCCTCAACCTGATCAGCAAGCCTGGAAGAAAATACAGAAAATCAAATTCTCTGTAGGGACGTGGCTGCGGACGATGGCTACGAAAATATTCATTGCTGGTACACTGCAAGAAGAAAAATCTTAATCTAAAAGTTTCCTACAACGCAGAAGTTCTATATTCGGTGTTACAATTTTCCACTCCTTGCTTTTCTGATTTGTATGCGACCAGATAAACATGGTGACCTGGACTGCATACCGATATAAATCGTTGGTATTTTCTCTGACAGCGACTCTTGGATCCTAGTATGGGAACATGATTCTGCGGAATGGAAAAAGTTGACTGTCGTTTATCAAGTGAGCTGTGGAGATTTCTGATTGGTTGCCCGACTTTAATTAGTTTTGCGATTCTCCAGGGACATTGCTGTAACGTTAGTGAAGGTTTTTTGGAAAATCGTATGATTTGGCATATCTACAGGAGAAAATAAGTACCACTATCAGTTTTATTCTTCTGGCAATGAAACTGGAGTGGAGGAACGGAAAGAGATGCAAGCTACTCGAATTAAATGGCGAGCCCAATTCTCAGTTGGATTTGAAAGAGGTGTAGAACCGTAATGCATGAGCAACGAATGGAGTTTAATCCGATTTCCAACCGTTTTGGTTTGGATGTGCCAAGCCAGCAAGTACATACTGATGAGCGAAGAAAGTCATTTCCGAAGGAGCTGCATTTCACAAAATATGGTAGATTATACATATATAGAAAATATAGCGTGCGACCATTTGGCTCCTTTTGGCGAGCGGCAACACTTTGTAGTCAAGGAGTGATCTCGGTAGTTATTAGGTGGAACCTGTGGAAGTGTGGAGGTGGCAGTGGAGCCGCTGGAGACCATTGAATTGATCTACCGAGATGAAAGTAGAGAGAATCAGAAATGAGGGAAGGAAAAGTGACAGTCGTGAATAAGGAAAAGGTTGTGTGGCCGTGGCAGAAGGTAAGGGTGAGCTAGTTTTTGGAACTGTTGCAGAAATGAGAACACGACCATAGAAGAGAGAGAAGGTGGATGATATTGTTGTTTCCGATTTGAGCTCGTCCTTTGTGTGGAAAATGGGCTCTTGAAAATCGAAGCACAGGTAGTGGAGTAAAACAAGCGTTCTTTTCGTATCGATTACCGAGCCAAGCGCTCTGTTGCTCTTGTTTCGGAGAGATGAGGCGAGGATTCTCTTCTGCCAGTAGCCGGAGATATGTGCGGAAGCATCGCAGGGGCTGTGCCATGATTTGGTGGCGAAAATCTTTTTGCACACCCGCGTCCTCGCCGTCTCCGCTCTGGTCTGCTAGAACGGAAAATATCGAACTTTCTCCTACAAGGTCTGTCTCCGAGCATGCCAACCACCAAGATGGTTGACCTACAAAGAAGATGGGGAGAAAGTAGAGCGCCCACACGAAAACTCTCCGGGATCCAGACCTACTTTCACCAACTGTTTTGCAAGAACATGGAATGCCAGCCTCTCCGGGATGATAGTCAGCGAGAATGCATATGTCAGCATCCTTCCTCGGGAAAAGTGGGGCATGGGAAGTAGACTCTACGAAATACCACGAGCAACTCAAGAAATATCGCACGCCAACGCCAAGGAGAAAACCATCTCACAAGTTAACACAACTGAAAGCCTTGGTGAAAGTCTGCACTTGATGTGCACCGAGGGATACTGTATGCCATCTTTGCGGAAACTGGGCGGCAAAGTACATACTTTCATACTTTATCAGCTTTTCAAATTCCTTCTCCTGACCATGATACTTGAACGGAAGCTTTTAGTCTAGATTTTCCGAATTTTCCTCTCACCTCCAAATGTAGGTTATGGGGTGGCTACAGCAAAAATCTTTTCAAGCAATGAATTCGAACGCATAAGTTTCTCTCGCATACAATTAACATAGCGATGATGATGGAATACATATCTCGTTTCTCTCAGAAATATTGCGTTGCATGTCGCTCTCACAGTAGTGGAAAACCTCACGGCCGTGATGATGATGTACCATTCAACTAAATTTAGACCACTGTTTGCTCTTACTATAGTTCCAATAACATCCTGTCTCGCCGATAAACGTCTTAAGTCCTCCATAAACTGAGATTGTATGAACATATCTTTAATGTCTGCTTTTGTCTTGATGGTACGAGCCGCTACTACAACAGTCTTTGAAAAAATCCGAAAAAGCTATCAACACCCACGTAATTTGCTAGATCATTTCTTTTAATCTTGAGGTTTGAATAGTTCCATCTCAGGACTGAGAATATCAATTGAACAAGAGATAAAGATTATATTATCGTATTTCTCAAGTATATACATGCCTTAAGAACTAAAGACAAAAGGAAACACCGCGGGCCTGATGAAAAGGATATGAAACTGCATCCAAGTTGAGCAAATACTTAACTCTCACACCAAAGAACAACGATGGAACGACTCAATATTTATGTAATGTTTGTTGGGCCAAAATAGCAAGTGAAAGTGCTCATTTCTAGTGATTTAGTGATATTGTTTTATTTACTTGGCCTCGCATACGCTTGTGCTCCTTCATTTTAGGTCGAATGTCAGTCTTTTAGATACGCGGAACAACGCTACATACATTTAATTCCATTTTGACCTCCTTTCAAAAAGGGTGTTGTTATCGTATCGCTTCCAAGAAGACTCGTTGTCAGTTGACGTGTACCGAATTCCTTAGGATTTTGGTAATCCGCGTTATTTATGAGCCTACATGTGTTCTTTCCAGCCCAGCCAAAGCTAGTCACTGATAATCGGTAGGTTGGGATCGGAATCTATTTTGTTGAACGCATAAATCAAATTCGGTGAGTAAGTCTTCGATGTCTTTGTGGCATGTTTACGAAGCCTGGACAGATGCTATGTACACAAGCAATTTATACGGCACTGTTGCGGGCCCTAATATTTGAACACATTACTGGAAGAACGTTTCAAATGTCTTTAGTTTTGCATTGTGACTCTTTTAGGACTACTGTGACTATGACTAAGAGGGAAGAAGCACACGAACAAAGATTATCCAAGAAGCTTTGTTAGCCTCGAGATAATATGACTTGACTCGATCGCATTACACATTTATCTCACTGGTAATAACTCAAAACGGGGAAGGAAAGATGTAGATATTAATGCCGCGGTTGTTGATTTACGGTGCAACAAGTGAGAATATCATTGCAATGCATCACTTGTAAATCGAAAAAGATCAATACGCTCCCATGCTGCTCTGCATCTTTGTCTGTAATGCCGTTACTACTTACAATAGCCGCAATGCTAAAGACGTTATCGGAAGTTGCGAGAGAAGCGATTGAAATTTAAACTGTTATTTATGGCACAGTGAGAAAATTCTGGACGATAATTTTTTTTCTCGGCAGTTTCCGTAATGAAATCGTTAATTGGTGGTTTGTTAAACAGAAGAGGGGATGATGGAAGATGTGGAGGACGAAGCTCAAGTCCTTTTCTTGATCAGCAAAAGTGGAGAAAATGGGAGGGCGTTGAGTGTGAATGGAATATTTAATGCTCAAGTGCATTTTTTCCGCCGTTCCCCTTACGACTGACGATTGATTCATTGATCATTAGCACGGTCGCAGGAGACGAAACCGAGGAGCAGCAATGCTTAAAGAAACTCCTTGGTGTTAAAAGACTTATCAGTTAATGCATAACAAGAAGGAACATTAACTGGCGCTTGGAGCTGCTCGCAAAAGATAGGGATCATGTCATTCCATATTCAGAATTCAAGCTCAGCAGAGCAAGCGATAAGCAAAGACGAGGGCAAGATTTAGTGTAAAGAGGTCGGTCCAATTAAAAAATCCCTGTGGTTCCAAGTTCACAAACTTGGCAAGTATCTAAGTTATGACCACGAGCTAGTTTACGCGCTCAAATTTTTAGCGTTACACAAATCAACTGACCGTGGGTGCAAGTCGCAGAAACAAATTCCTAACAGAAAGTTTACATTTTTCCAACTCAACGTCTCCTGTTTCCTCCCATTTGCCATGCCGTGCAATTTTCTCCATTTTCTATATGCCTGGCTCGATCTTATTGGAAGCTCATAGTAGTTTGTAGTTTACAAAAGTTTTACCGTTTGCTTGAACAAACTTCATGTACGTGAGTAATAAAGATGCGAAGCTACTGTCCGCAGATAAGATGTGGAAGAAGATGCATCACATGCAACATGACCATAAACGGAAGACAGTGGATGGACATATACAGAAAGTGAAAATGAACTTTGAGTTCATACACGGCTTCTGGAGCGTGGAGCTTGCATTCGCATCTCGGGAGCACAAGGCAGATTAAATCTTACGGGTGTCATGACCGTGTGTTCGAGCTAACTTTAGATAATTGCTTTTTGTTCAGCATACCCGGGTGGATTATGCAGGGTTGGTTTTAATTCCGTCTTTCATGCTTTTCTACCAGGGAGGAGACAAAAGACCAAGACTTGTGATATGCCAGCCTCAAAGTCAAAGTATGAGATGAACCCCTTTTCAACATACAAAAAGCGGCATTTGTATCACATCCAAATTACAAGATGTAATCGAGTACGCGACGAGACTCATTTTCACCTTCTTCGAACTCATCTAAATACGCCATTCAGTTTCACTTCTCTCTCAGATTTTGGTGTCGAATAATTTCTCTCAGTGCCAGCTAAGTTTACGGAATCAATTACAGTGAGCATAAAAACACGTTACACAAGCTCCTCACTGACAATTTCACGACACGGATAAAATTAATGGAAGATGAGACGAATTTACGGAGTAATTAAAAAAGAATTTACTGCCGCTGCTCGGTACTCCCGAAAGTCTAGGTGCAAATCTAAATTCGGTTGTCAGCTTCTTGACAAGGTGCGCAAATTGATGAGACATGAGGGACTGAGAGCTTCTTTGTTGGCAAGAGCATTACGTGGATTCGAAATGAATAAAGTGATTCAGCCTATTACAAAGAACAAGAACAGAGGAGAGGTTGAGCATATGTGGAAATAAGGTCTTCGGCTGCTGTCAGTTTCTTGTTCATCTACACGCCTGTGTAAACAGTTTGTAGTATGCAGAAAGGAGGCGGTTGACTGGAAGCCATCATCATAAGCTTTTCGTTCAAATGCGAAATGATAACATTAGCGTCCATTAGGTTCGGGAGTATGAAATGGCAATGAGATGTTTCTTGTGAGCAGCACACATCTGCGATTTTATCACGCATAGGTTGAACTTGAAAGCGAGAAAAGATACTAGTACAAGTGCTGGAGAAAGTGGGATGAGTTTCCTTACTCTTTCACGGCAACTTTGGCAAGAGGGAGTAAATTGTCAAGGATGAAACTGCATGGGGCGTGAACGTAAGGGAAGTTAAGCGAACCGAATATAGAAAATGTATGCAAGCCATTCTTGGAGTTAGTGTGAGATGCATACGTAGAAAAGAGATAAGGAATTATTTATATTCCTCCATTTCGTAGAAGAAAAGGCATTTAGATCTTCGGAACTTGATTAGTTCCATTTACGATAGCGAAATTTCCTTGAATCATTTACTTGCAGCACACTACCACTTCGTATTCATTAGTGTGAGTGGCCCCTGCTTGAGCAGTTTTCCCGGGCTGTGCTGCACCTAACCTGGAGATTGAACTTATGAACATTATTTATGCTGAAGATGAGCAAGTTTTCCAGACAGAAAGTGAGAAATTGTGCTGTTGCATTAGTCAGACGCTTACGGCAATCCAACACGCTGATGCATTATCCCAAAATGAGTTCGCAAAATACTGAATCAATTCCCCTTTCTTATGTTTAAAGTTATATGGATGGAGAATATTTAAAATAAAGTAATCTTTCTAGTACACGTGGGGGATTTGGAACTTCTTGTGGCTTCTTTACTGCAATTGTAATCATGACGTACAGCGAATTTCGAGCGCATCAGAATTCCGTACCGAAGTCCTGTGCAAGAACTAATGAGAAGGATTGCTTTTTGAGGCGATACTTGTATTCGCGTTATTGCGCGGAGTATGTCACAATTGTGTTAGCCACCCCAAAAATCTGCTAAATAACTGCAAAGAATTTAGCAAAATTTTGCGTGCAGGTTGATCAAACATTGCTAAATTTTATAAAACAAATGGCATTGAGGTATAGAAAATTGTTCCAGATATTGGCCAAGAATGTTCAACAATAGTCGAAAATATTAAATGTTTGTTGACAACCACCTTCACATCCCAAACGGGCCATCACATTCCACTCAGATTTTGCATGCACGTAGTACTCGCGGCGGTGATGAAAATAAAACAAACCGCGATAAAATATAATGAGCGGTTCCGGAGATATGACCCCGGACAAGTGAATTGCGGGGTGTGACAAAGGTCAAAGATACCCAAAGATAGGATTTTGAAGATTGAGCTGTAACTCGCATAAAATTGGCGACTGAAGGCTGATTAGTAGTCTTAATCGACGCGCCGTCAAAAGTTGTGTCCAATAGCACTCTATCAGCGCTCAAGTCAAAGGTCAAAACCAATTGCGGCCAAATACCTAATACCCGAGGGTTGACAGTTCGGTGCAGAGTGATCTGTAAATCTGGGAGTTACTGAATGGGTAGAACTCTATTCAGAGTATCGCCTTCGTGAGATTGCTCCCATATCTGGTGTAAATCTTCTGCCGACAGTGTCATTTCAGATCTGGTGCTAGCACTAATTTCACAATGAACGAAAACTAAAAGAAATGATGGATGGGAAGAATGTGTTCTTGGTTTTTACTGTTGATAATGATCGCTGAAATGGAATAAAATCCATGACGTTATTGAGTTTGGTAAATTGAACTGAATTCTGAGGGCGGCTGTGTTTCAGCTTTAAAATGAAATACGCATAATTGTCAGGCATAGCATTTTCTGTCAATCCAGCTCAGGGTGTCAAATGTGTGCAGTCACTTGCCTCTTTTGAAATCTTGCGTCCATACGAATTACGACCTTGTACATCAATTGAGCTCAATGAGCTTTATAATGGATCGTAATATTTCTTCAAGAGTCCTTAAACCTCATAGCCGGATTCTTAGGGATTCTGATTTGGGAACGGCCCCTACCGCTAACCATAAGGCTTGCTTAAATCGAATCCCGTCGGCCTATCGGAACACGTACGTAGCTAACAATCTAACAAGCGCTAGGCAAAGCACACAAATGGGCAAAGACGAAAAGGAAGCAAGTCTTCATAAGCTTTTTGGTGTACTGACAACATTGATAGTGCGTGTGACCGCAAGAAAACACATAGAAGCGTCAAACGCGTCGCATGGCGAGACTTTTGTCACAGATATTTTTTTCTTTTTCATGCAGAATCGTAAGTGTGTCATGCTGGAGGGACATCGTAATCGGGAAGAAGACAACCTCGGGAGTGAGGTGATTTTGAAGTCAACTGTGATCATGGCGATTCCACTTTACAGTTCTAGTTGGAAGAACATCAAGGAATTGAAAATGTCGTGGACAGTGAGGAAAAATTCCCTAATTCTCCTCTTAGTGACAATGTGCTTGATAATCATGCCCGATGGAGTCAACTCCCAAAGTTTATTTGGTGGATTGTGCCCTGATCACCTTTGTGAGTGTGGATTGGATGTTAAAGGAAGAATGGAAGTGGCGTGCTTAAATGGACGATTGCGAGACTTTCCATCATCGTCGATTAACCCTTCCGTGGAGGTAATTAGGATTGTTCCACCTTACGGTCAAGCTAACCATCTCACGATCGGAGGCTTCCTCAGAAGATTTAAGAAATTGGAAGAGCTGCACATGGTAAGACTAAGACGAAATTATGCATTAATTTTTCAATATATACAATAGTCACTTTTAATTAGATGTTTGATTTGAGAAAAAGTGCAATTCAAATGCCTTAAATACATATAAGCTTAAAAGACAATAGAGTCAAGTATATAGCTGGCTAAATCTAGTGTCAAAAAGTCATCACACAGTTCATCAAAAGTTCAAAAATTGCACAGCTAAGACAATGCTAAGTACTTGAAAATACAGTATCTTTCTCCCTATTCTGACTTTATGATAGACTATTGTGGCACACGAATTGAAGGCATTTTTTCGATAAAAAATCATAATAAGACGTTGGCGACACCACCACATATAATTGACATTGAGTTGCATTTAAACTCCGAAGCTAAGGCTAAATAAGTAGAGCGCCGAACATAATTAAGTTGTGCGTAAAAAAGGCTGTGTATGAAAAATGTTTCCAATTTCATCTCCTGCTACATTAATGGGTGAAGATTCTAAATCCACCACTTGTATATAGCACAATCGAGATGAATGGCATCAAGAGTGTGTTTGTCCTCCATATAAAAGCAAAGCGAATAACTTGGCAGCAAGTGGATTTGCGACGACGGTCACCCGGTCCCATAAATCAATCTTAACTCACTATTTTCGTTTTCCTAAAAAACGATACTGTTGATGTAATACGCTGAAGCACAATTGTTTCAATTTGAACTTTGATTGCAATTACATGCAGATGATAAATCTACTGCATGCCTTCGTAGTTGATCTTGTTGTACATCGGAAACTCGCAGAAGAGGGACGTTTTCAAGAAACCCGGTAAGGCTCTGTACAGTGCCGGAGGCATTGGTATCAAGGGTGACACGCTCCGTTTGTATTCTTGATAAACGGGATTGCTAGAAAAAGACAAAAACCCAGTAGTACCATTGGAAGCTAGATATTTCAAAGGTTACATACTGATGACACACTCTCAAACAAGGCCTACAAACCATATCCTACCTGCCATATTTCTCATCCGACGATTTCTCTAACAAAGGCAAGCCAGACAAAAACAGCAAGATGGCCATCGTGAACAAGGGGGAAAGGAGAGCTGTGTATTCAACATCCTCATAAATTGAGATTCCAATGATGAACATTCCCCACCACAAGGTGATCTCGCCAAAATAATTCGGATGACGTGACACACTCCAGAATCCTGTGGTCGAATTAGAATCACAGCAAGGATTTAGAACGAGTCTAACAGTGCATACAGTATAAGTTCCTTTATCAAGTATACAATCATATTTAGGGAGTGTCGTACCAGTATTACACCATTTTCCTCTATTGGCTGGATCTTCTTTGAAGAAGAATTTTTGGAAATCAGAAATGGTCTCGATAAAAAGACCCAGCACAAAGATAACCCCTCCTACGATATCCCAAGCAGTAGGNAGAAGAATTTTTGGAAATCAGAAATGGTCTCGATAAAAAGACCCAGCACAAAGATAACCCCTCCTACGATATCCCAAGCAGTAGGGAACGAATCCGAGTTTGAAAGTTTGGATGAATTGATGAAAATCACCGGCAAACTGACAGTGAATACCCAGAACATCTGAAATACCCAGAATACGAAGAATCGAAGAAGGTTGTCCCTCTTGTCGTCGAATCTGTCGTCCTTCCCTGGAAAACACAGCAGTTTCTCCATCAGAACATAATTACCAAATGCCATACAGTTTGGTTTTAAAACAGGCTATTCTGCTTTATAGCTACTCAACCCAATTTCAATATTCGAAAAAGAAGAAATCCAGAGATTCGGATGCTCCAAAGAGCAAGCAGACAGGTAACTAATATTTGCCGTGGGTCATAAGTATTGGACATCACCAACGTAAGGATTGCAAGTACAAGGAAATTGGTTCCACCGGCAAAATCTGTAACTTTGTCGATCTTGAACGTTGCTGCTATGGCGAAAAAGAAAAGCTGCATTGACACAGTCACAACTGCACACAGCAGTAGGTTGTCCTCGTCCACCCAGAAAGCCATATTCTTCAGATTTTAGCTGTGGAAAAAATTTCAACTGACTTTAACTGTCCACCAAACTAGAAAATTACAACGGAAGAAGTTTTCTAAACCAATTCCGTAAAACACAACACAATGCGTCCGCTTCTACAACAGTATTACTCTTCCTGATTCCAACGCCACATGTCAAGCAACAGAATTGTTCTAGCTCCTAAAGAAGACCTGTCAGGTAGTTTGTTGAAACTAGCTAGAGCTGGTTTTAGATAAACATAGCTCGCACATAACCACTATATCGCAGTTCCAATAATGCTCTTCGTTCTACCGCGACAGTGTGTGATCAGTGTCTGCTTCATCTTCCTTCCTGACGGACTTTGATGTGTTTGCCTTATCAAAGATTTACAGTAGTAAATGCAAGCACGGAATATTTGCTGCCATTAACCTATTCCCATTCATTAAAGCGCAAGCTATCTTTCATCCTCTACTTATCTCCATTCCAAAATCTTCTCATGTCAGTGAAACACGTTGACTTCCATAGATTTTAGAGACGCTTATGCAACCATTACATAACCGAGAATGTCATGAAAGAAAGACATCGAATTCACATGATACTTTGAATCAATTCGTTCCTTATTTTGTCTTTCGCAGCATCGAATTCCGGATAATCTAGCCGCTGCTAGTTTCATTAAGGCAGGTTTAACTGCCAGTCTAAAAGCTTTATAACGCCGGTGTAAAAACTTTATAGTTTAACTTCAACCTACGTTAGAAAACAGAATTTTATCTTCATCAGTAAAATTGCATTTTTGATTACCTTTTCACTGTAGATAGACCAAAATTATTCCTGGATACAAGTTCGACGACAAAAAGTTAGTTCAAAGTTACTTGAATTATCAAATCGCAGAGCAAATTATATATTACCCTGAACACGCAAATTCACACTGGCCGTTGTTACGCAAGAAGGAACAAAACTTGGTCCAACAAACGAAGCAATTATTAACTGACAAATATTGGATAACACAGACAGAAGACACTCACAATAAGCACTGATAGAAGTTTAGCACTTTTCAAGGCTAGTCAATCCATAATATGAATGGCAAACAGAAAAACTTTTTTACGATGATGAGAGTGACGTCCTTCGCGTCTTTTTAATGTGAGATGAGCAACGCAAAAAAAAAGTGTAAACAAAAGGCAGGAAAGGCGCCTTTGCATATTCAAATTTTAGTCGTGTGCGAGATTTAGTTCCATTCTTCAAAAACTTATGCGTGCATGAGAGAAAGTGAAAATGGAGAAAGTTGAGAAGAGTGCAGACAGTGCAGAGGCTTGACAATCAGCGTGCCTTTTTTCAGATTTGATTGATGGATTGCTATAAAAATCCTGTCTGCATACGCTGAACTGATGACATACTTCTGATGAACCGCATGTTGCTTTCAATAGTCTTAAAGCTCGGTTCTAAAGGATGCTTCACTGCGTCGGATTGTAACTTGTAATGAACCTATGAAAGAGGAGGGCTTAAGTTAACTACGTCTTTCGTACAAAGGAAAAAGGAGTCGAGAAGCTCTTACATTGAGAAATTCTTCAAAGTCCAAGTTTCCAGTTCCGTCGTCATCAAAGGAGCAAAGAAAACTAATTCTATCTGCCATACTTGTCAAATCGCCCAAATTGTCTAGGCCAACGCACCTGTTGAGACAAAAAAGAAAAATGTGAACTCACCAAAAGTTTCCTAACACAACCGCGAACTTTTCCAATAACCAAAAATACGTCCTTAGAATCAGAGCTTGGAGGCTCTCTATAATTCTTTCGGACGATGGAGTGTCTGCGGCTTTTTGGTACGATTGCAAATTGGTTCAGGATAGCAGATGACACTCACATTTCCGAAACTTCAATCAGACCATCGCCATCAACTTCAAACACTTGAAATAGGTCGTGAAGGTCCAAAACTCTGACTTCATCCCATCCAGGAAACTTGGGTACCAGGTCTTCCATTCGTGCAAGAATGTATTTCAAACTGGCCTCTCTACTTGCCATTCGTTTCTCGAGCACGGAGAAAAACTCCTTACGAGTTTTCATTTGATTTTTGATCATGGAGGTCATGATAAGATTCCAGATCACGTTCAAATCTTTCCGTGCCTCGCCTATTGGGTAGTCACATGCATGGGTGTTCAGTTACTG
>VRMD01001585.1:0-16327 GCA_009872375.1 Sminthurides bifidus
GTATTTGGAGTAGAAGCGGCAGACGAAAGCCAAAGGTTGCATGATTTATCTGGTAGATAGAAAAGTGTAAAGAATCGATCTTTTTCATTGCTCGAGTAAATGGGAAGAATGGGAAAAGGCGGTGGTCCGCAATTCTATGAACGAGAGATATGAGAGATTGAAATCCGCTTGTGTTTCAAGGAGGAAAAGTTTGCTCTTATTGCACTTACGAAGCGAAAGAAATAATGAGTCGTCTGAGCAAAGAATATCATTTTTGATTTAAGATTGTAAAGAACTTGTTTCGCGAGCTAGGCTCGGAGGCATGGCAGAGGGAAAGACGAGGACGACAAGTGGCTTGGCGAAACAATTGTGCACACGTGATACTTGCCACTGGCATTCCATGGAGACAGGGCAATGGTCATAGCGGAGGTTGTTATGGTTTCTAAGCCTTTATGAGTTTCATTTAAATTAAACAGATGAACGGAAACCCCTCCCCTGGTAACACAAGGTCTTATTAAGGTGACTATTTATCATGTTGATATCATGTTTGCCCTCTGTGATTAACTTTGGAGTTTTCACTCTACTAACTTTTGCTTTTAACTCAGTCTGTGCAACTGTCTCTCTCCTGCAGCTGACAATGCAATGCAGTGATCTCTCGAGGGTGGAGAAAAAGGGACGCGCAGCTTCAGCTTGGAGAAACAAGGCGGTGTGGCACATGCACATCTAATGCTCGCGCATGAGCTTTATAGGAGTTAAATGAATTGTGGTTAACGGGGCCACTGGTGAAAATTCATGTGGGATGAACTTAAATATGATATTGGGAGATTCAAGTTTGAGAGAATAAATTAGAATGGCTACGGGGTTGACGTGTTTCAGGTGAAAGAGAGAACAGGAGGATAAAGTCATGACACAAGTTAGCGAGTACAGAAAACTTTGCGGTTGTTACTTGTGGTGGAGGAGCAATTATGTGAAGAATTAATTTAAAACTCATTAATGTCCGACTCCTGGCCCTCGTAGTAGCTGCCGTGGTGAGTTTACTGGGTTGGGGTGGGACAGGGTTGTTATTGTTGACTGTGAAAGCAGGGGACTTCCTCTCGTGATGCGTTACGTGTTGATTGTTGACTGCAGCGCAACTAACAACAGTCCTCCAACTCGATAACAACCAAAACCAATAGGGCTTGCGACGGGGGAAAGAATACACAATGATGAATCGCCTCGTAACATGGTCTAATGTGCGCGGTGAATAAAGAAACTTAGCAAGGGTTAATGGGTTTCAGAGTACATTGTGCTAATCTTTCCTCCAACCTTTACGCAGGATTTATGAAGAAGCAAAAATGTCTATTCTTTACAGAAGCAGATTGACCGGGTCTAAAAGCTGTTTAATTACCTCTACGCATCATGATTCCGAATATATGCAGGCTTCGCAACAATGTACTTTGCATCTGCCTCCCTTCTCCTCTGTAGTTTAGAAAAGCACAATCTGCCTGTAAATCCAAGGTAGCTACACCTGCCGCTGAAGTCCAAGCGAGGCGTTTTTAACACGTAGAGCCTCTCATATAAATGTGTGAGGTGAAAATTGAAAATTGGCAAACGTTGCAATTCTGCATTTCCTTTCATGCACGCATCAACCGAGTCTAAAAGAGCAACCAAGCTGGGAGTGTGATTGAAATGAGCTGGGAGGTTGTACAGAATTGCACTACACTAAAATTCAGAAGGCATCAAGTTCGCGGACCTTTAGGATTGGTACTATGAGTAGTAGGTACTATTATGCCTTCTGTGGATGGTGTTTTAAACGCTTCTTATTTGTGCTCGCGTAAGTGAAAGCCGTCTGGGTACAGGTTGTAACGCTGGACTGTGGGATTGATGGGTCGCGTTGGTTGGGATGTGTGTAGAATTTTTGGTCGTGGTAGAATGAGATCCATTTGCATGGATTTGCATTAGCGAGGGGAAAATGAGATACACATACTAATTACAAGGTAGTTATTCGCATTTACAAAGTTAGTTTGACATTCGCCTTAGCGATGTAAACATTTTTTCATCATTATAATTTCCCTTGTGGCGAATCGCAAATGCGTCGGCAAAAACTCTAGAGTGAGACTGCGAGGAAGAGGAAAAACTTTCATTAATGGGCTGGGGAACGTGGCGAACCATGTTAAATGCTAATTCAAAGAGTGCAAATCAATTTAAATTGATCTCGTTAATGTTACTTTTATGTTGAATCAGTCGAACTGAAGTGCGCACAATCGCCTTTTGATAAAATTCAATTGCCTCCTTCGTACTTTTTCTGCCTAATTTGTCTTGTTGGCATAATGAAGAAAACAGAATCATGTTTACAGGCGTACTGATCGCTTAAATGCTTCAGCTTTCCTAATTGTTCTTTTCAAATGACATCTTTACCAAGTTCCGGCTGAGTTTCTGCAAATAAAAAAGGCTGACGTCTTTTTTAAAGGGGTTGCCGCACTGCCAAAAGACTTACATTAATGCAAAATTTTGCCTTTAATGGATGCAAGACAATGTAATGAAGGAACAAAGCTTCCGGGCCTATTCAATACCCGGTCCAAATATATTCATACCTCATTGTGTCATTGTAATAATTCGTAAAGAGAACAAATCAAGAAATTCATTACGCCTTTTCTCTCAACCGTCCCATCATATAACTTTATATGACCGACTATTTTGTCCTCTTAAAACGTTTGTCTATTACTTTTGAGTAACTGCAATAAGGTTACGGCTTTTCTTTGTGGTGGAAAACGCTCTTTCTTCTGCCGCTCGGAAGGACAATTGGCTTCAATTGCAATGCAATCTTGTTAATCTCGTAATTGCCGTCGTAAAATGTACTAAAATGGACAATATGCATACGTTCTCATTTCTCATAGAAGCAGAGCCTTCCTCTACCTTGAAAATTTAAGAAGATGTGAGCTCGCAAAAAGACCTCGTATCCGCACGTGCTAAATCATTTGCCACGAAAGGAAGGATAACGTCCTGACGCATTTCCGTTTCATCATGGATTATACTTTGCCTTCAATCGTATTTATAAAATGCACAAAAGCATTAAATTGATACAGCTGCTCATCGAGCTGCCTCCGCGGTAAGGTTTCATGCCGATGGGATTACCGGGGCTAGCGTAGTGCAGAAGCATATTCGCAAATTCCTGAGACATGGGAGACTTTCTTTGTGCGAAATCCAACGCTGCGAAGAAGATTTTCCACACTTGGTGCTTCTACATGGCTTCTTATGCCTACAATCCTTTTAAATGTAAAGGAGCGAAATCAATCCTGGGAAAGCCCAAGGCCTGGCAGAGGTGAAGGATTGTGCATCATGAATATTGAATCACAGTCACGATCAAAGCTGGTTTACTTCTCTGTTTCGCAGCGCATCTTTCAGGCGCTAACCGCTAACACAGCCTGTCAATCACATACAACACCTTCATCCAGCCGCTCAGCGTAATCCAGCTAACGTATTTTTAAAATTTATTCCATCTTAATCTCCCAACGGCTTTCATCTTCTTCAGTGATGATGCTATTTCAGCAGAATAATCGTCCGTGTTCGCCATTCACACATTCGGGTCGTAAATACCAGTCGAATCTTCAGCCGCTTGTCGACCACTTCCATATGCGCCATATTAAGGTGGTCAAGACTATGCTTGTGGTGAATGATTCATGTGCATATGCAAAATTAAGATGGCACGCAAAAATGGCATAAAAAATCTCCATCAGACATGCCAATTACGACCTCTTTAGCAGAGATCACAAGCCTGACCCCGAAAACGTATCAGCGAAACTTGAGCTGACAAAGAGCGGATGATTAAAAGTGTTGCAAAAACATGGAGCAAGTTGAAAAGTGACACGACTTATAAATCGTTTAACAGACTTTCTGGTTTCCGCAGAAAATGAGAACTGATCATGTGGATGCAAAACGCAAGTATTCGTGCCGATCCTTTTTTCCCAGATTGAATCTTCTATTAAGCTCTTGTCGTTGACTATCCGTCGACCTCGCAATCTTTTCCTTTTAAAGCGGGAACTGCCGTTTTGACGGCATGCATAGACGAGTTGAGCAACCGCAAAGGAGCAACAAAATATGCAAGGATCAACGAAACGACATGGCTGATACGAAAAGTGTAATGTTGCAGTTCAGAACTTTTAGCGTAAGAGTGAGGTCATTGAAACTAAGTCGATGTGTTTTACCGATGCTAGCATGGTTTTCTCTTGTTACGATTAAATGGGTCCCAGTTTTGGCGAAAGAATGGTATGGGCGGGGGTAAAACCCTGGTAGATTGCAACCAGGCGAGTGAGAGAGAGAGAGAAATTGAAAACAACAGGTATTTTTAAAGAAATTAGATTGTTGGCATGCGCCGAAGTCATTGAGCGAATGAGAGACTCGGAAGAAAGTTTTAAGCAAGCTACCCTTTGTGGAAGAAACGGATCGCTAATTGGCAAGGCTGAAGAATCGACTTTTGAAAATACTTTTATGCACATATTATCTCGAGTTGGAAATAAAAATGCCAAACCATTTGTCTAAGGATGATGGAAATCAAAATCAAATACTACACGCAAAGGATTTACGGAGAGGAAGTGGTAGAGCAGGCAGAAATTCTGCAAACGAAAGTTGCATGCGTTTTGAGTTGTGGCTGACATGAATACCAACAGAAATCATCTTCCGCCGTTGCCCACAAAAGAATGCGCATCGATCGTCACCAGCTAGGAAAACTGGCTGGGCTATTCGCGCATGTCAGATGGGAGTGAAGCGACAAACAACTTGTTTTAGTATAAATTTGACAAACGAAAAAGGCAATGATAGAAAAACAACCGTGTTGCAATCACCATAAAATACAAGGTGATTACACGAAATCCAAAACACAAACACTTTATGACCTACCTACCTACCGCCACTTAGCATCGTTTTTAGTAGGACTGGACCGGAGGAGTTATCTGTAACTGGACTGATGAGGGCAGGTGAAGCTGAGTCGCAATCATGTAATTACAGTTTCACAGATAGGTTAATAGGCTGCCTTTTTTCAGTGCTTGCAAAAAAACTAAGTTGCTATTAAGATCGCGTAGATTATTTTGATTCATCAAGAAATATATGCATAGCTCATTACCAGTGAATAGAAGAAATCGTTTGTGATCGAGCCTTCTGAATAGGAAGGGAATAAAATACGCTGAATCGCAGGCTTGTGCAGTTAGTAGCTATGTAAGCTCAGGTGGACGAACAAAAAGATTGACGAAATCAGGCTTGGCTTCGAGGGGGAAACATGTGTGATCTCAAATAATTCATGAGAAGCTAAATGAACATTTCATTTGCAAGGACCAGAGACCAGATTTCGCTTTATGCAGCCAGGTCAGAGCAAGTACAGGGATACAGGAACGGCACGATTTGTTTGCGGGTGGCCAGGAAACTCATGATTGGATTTGAAATGAGGGATGACGAAAAGTAATTCTCCTTTTCGCACTGCAATTATATCATGAGAGAAGAAGGTGAAGTTGATGAAACGTAGTCGGGGTGACTTTGCATGCGTTTTTAGTACTAATGAAGTCAAGGATGTAGGAATTAAATATAAATTAAGCAGAATAACAAAGTACAGGGATAAGGACTGAAGCTTCAAGAGGCCAGCTTGGACAAGTTGTAAAAGATGGATTGAAATGAAAAAGATTGGAATGATTGCCGAGGACGTGGCTAGATAATGATGAAGGTGAAGGGGAGTCTGAAAATGGAGATTAGGTAATGAACCGTAGTTTTCTTAGCAAAGCCAAACATAAATAGGATTTTGTCAGTTAGACTACTGAGTTGATGGTGGCAATGGACCGTACAGTGAGCACGACTCTGGCAGGCAATCATCAAAGCTACCATGCTGTCAAATGCTCTATAAATGCGTATTATCGCAGTTAGATCAACGCTTGGAACCTTTGTGAGGCACCATATGTTTTTGTGAAAAGTAGAATTTAGCTTCCAGCCTTTTTTGACAATGGATGAAAGTTGATTTGATGCGTGCTCTATGGGTTTACAAGCGTAATGCCAAAATTCATGGGCAATTTAACCGAGATAAGATCGCTTGTTGTTTTATTCGCCTCTGCCGCAGTTGCCTCTTTGCTGCCGCCTTGCCAGCGGTACGTGAATAGCAATTGGCTACTAAGTAACTGCCCAATTGTTTGTCCGTTTACACGCAAGCAAATCAATCAATATCAATACCTGTACAACAATGGCGGAAATGGTAGAATGCTTTCAACAGCTTTCAAGTGCCAGTGCAGTATGTTGAACAACTTGCTGCATGCGTGCCTCAAGCGCAGCGCTCGGTATTTATGATTATTACTTGCTACTTTGACAACGAGAGGAGGCATATTAACATGTATTTACGACTCTGGGACTCAGGATTTAGAGAACAAGAAACGACGTAAATGCATGGCAGGAGGACAAGTGCACTTTGTAACTTGGGCCGCTGAAATTTTACGCCTGGTAAAAACTCGACAGCGAAGTAATTGATGTTTCAGTAGCTTTTGTTCACACACAGAAGCAGGGGAAAAGTTTGTAAGAGGTTTAGAGGGCGAGGGCGTTTGTATATAATGTGTTAAAATTACGGCGAATGAATGGATGACAAATGACCGCAAGCATGTTTGTTGTGCACTGACCCTGGCTTTGGCAAGAAATAGAGAGGGGTTAATGAGAGGCAAATTGGATAAAAAAATACTTTCTGGGGTAATACTTTTGCGAAAGCGAGATTACAAGAGGCAAGGCACAATTTAGTTGATACAAGAACGAGCTTGAACTAGTGCAATTCTGCGTGTCAACAAGAAAGATGCTCGCAATACAGTACAGAGGCCGCGGGAAGAGCGAAGGTTACGGACATTAGAGCGTTTGTTTTATCCCATTATTTGTTGTGCATGGTGTCGGTAAAAAGTTGCAGTGACGAAGCTGATGATGATGATGATGATGATGATCACAGCGAGAAATCTCACCGAGTACGACTGCGAAGTAGCAAGTCTTTGGACGGACTAGTCAAGTTAGTTTGATCCTTTGAAGACGCTGTGGTAAGCCAGATGAAATTAAAGGGCACAGAAATGCGGGTTTACACAATTTGTAATGTTGTTGGTTTGCCGATACCATGTGTGGTGCAGTCGCATGTTATCGCAGAAGGTGGCCTTGTGTGTGGGAGGTTCAGGCTGAAATCTATGAACTCGATCTGCTCACGATGCTCTGATTATCCACTGAAATGCAGGTGAGGCGGAAAACGTAATCGAATTTATGTGAACGGAGTCGAGAAGACGTACAATTTGCACTGCTTTGATTGGAACTAATAACAAGATTTAAATATAAGACAGCGGATGGAATGAGAAGCTTTTCTTTCTCCTGTGTAAAATATTGCAAGGCCTTGCCAATAATGTTAAAGACTATAACGGCAGAACAGACGCCAAGGGGCGGAGAATTGGCTGACAAGACGAAAAAATGCCCCGTCACAATACAGACGGCGAGGTGCGCGTAAATCAGAGCAGAGCTGGGAGGCAAATTAATAATATGCGTTCAGTAATATGCAATCATGCAGAGGTAATAATAGATAGGACAATAGGCAAATTAACAAGGCACGCGGCCATCATTCCAGAGGTGATCGATAAAAAATAGTGGGCAAAAGGTGTGAGACTGAGAGAGGTGAAAAACGTAATTATGAGTGACTCTCGGTGGCAAGGAGCGAATTCAAAGGGGACTTGTATTTCCTCATCTGTGATAAATGTGCAAAAACCAGACGCGTGACACATGATGGAGTGTATCTGGATTGTTCAATGAGCACGATCGAAATATCGTTTGTCCTTGCTTGGATTAATCTTGTTAACGGTCCAGATGATGCAGTGATAATAACCCATTTCTTGATCTAAATATGAACTAAACCGCGAGTAGAATTGCTTTAGGTAAGCTTTGAAATTTCAACGCGCTTCAACGAGCAGACGCAGTGTTCCGTAAAGTGTGTGTATTTTGGCGCTTGTGCGAATGAAGGAAATATTTACTACTGACACTCCAATTAAAGGGGTAGACTACAAAGGGGTCCTTCCTGTTTCCATCCGCATACGGCAGCCACGGTATAATAGTAAAGCAACGCGGCTTATAAGTAATTGCTGACCACAACCACCAGAACATAATGAACGCTTTAAATGACTTAATTATGGACATTTAGGGGCCGCCGTTGAAATCACAATTTGATTGTCTAAACTCTCAGATTGAATGTGCATTGTTACCATAACAATTTTAAACAGGGATTTCTTTACCATTCACACAAAGCAATAGGCAGCAAGCACAAGCCACATCAACTGCTAGGAAATTCAGCAGCGAGATCTCTCAAGTGTACTATGGTTTGAATCCTAAAGTGTTGCGCTTAATTGTTCCATGTTTTGTGTATCCTAAAGATAGACCACTGTGAGAATGGGTAATTAGAAAGATTAAATTAACGAGCTTCGTATTAATTGACTTCAACAACTCATGGCTGAGTTACCTCTGGCTTCTACAATGACTTGCACCCTTATCGCTCAATCGTCAAGGTACTGAGTGATTTAATAGGGAAGAAAACGTGGCGCAACACAAGTCTGACTGTAGCATTACTATTCGCTAAGGTGTGCACTAGAAACAGGAACTGATCAATTTGAAATCAAATCAAAACAAATGCACCAGGAAGGATGCAATGCAGAGGGGGGGAGTCTTGCTGCTCGTATCGTCGCTTTTACGACGTGACGTAAACAATTTACTGCGTGGATTTTTACGGCCGATTAAAGCGTACGTGTGTGCAAGTGTGCACCGTTCGCGTGCCGGTTTCCAATTAATAATCCTGACAGGGCGTAAGCGGTCAGTGGAGAAAGTACTCAACGGGTATTTTAAGGGTTGCTAACTAGTCACGAAAGTCAGAGCTGGACGGGAATAACAAGGGTGAACCTGTTGTCAAACGCGCTTAATTGCTCGCAACTTTCTGATATGGTACTAAAATGATAGGTAATAAGAACGGAATCACTTACGAGAGATATTTTCCCCATTTTGAAGTGATACCACATGCGTGCAGATTCTCGAGCAACAGCACCAATACTGGAAACGATACAGTGAATCAAGACATGGAGGTCACGCTGACCAGTTGGAACTAAAAGCCGTTTTCCAACACTGAGCGATACTAATGAGACTGAAGCACTACAAGAGTGTTATTCAACACTAGCACTAGAGCACTGCACTGCAGTTTTCACCGGGTAGCCTCCCTAAGACACGCTAACAGGTGTGGGAGCATTCGTCGAGAGCCGGTAACAATTTGGCGAAATTAGAACAGCTGTAAGGCTTCGGTTCCATATCGAAAAATTAGAAGCGTCACACTGTCCAGCGGTATTCACATGGCTCCGTAGAGAACCAAGTAGCTGTTAGAATTAAATGCGGAAAGCGCTAGCGCGTGTTAAACAGAAACAGGCCTTTTTGAAAACATGCGTCCTCCGTATCTTGGGCACTAATGACGGTAGATTGGTGTGAAGGTTTGAAGTACATTGAATTGATTTGAAACGTTGTTGGTGGGGAGAGTGGCGGAAGGATTGTTGCAGAAGATGCTGGGGATGCGGCAATTGATTGTTGTAGCAAGGAAAGAGTATGATGTGTAGTGCGAGGCGAGAGGCCGGGTGGGTCTGTTACGTTCCTCGCTGTGGAGTGCGCTGCGCTGCGCTGCATTTTGGGTGAGGGGATCACAACAGAACACGGAAGGAGAAATGCAACGGGGTGGTGGCGGGACATATTGGGCCGGCAATCAAATGGCTTCACGTTACATCGAACGGATACAGGCTGTATCTTTGACGGAAAAGATAGGGTGCACATTCCCTATTCGCTAATGACAATTAGGTCCTGAATGAATTAGATAGTGAGACAGGTGCGGGCTGCAGAGGAGCGATCGAGCATCCAACCCTGCATTTGCACTACGGATTTGTGCGCTTACTGCAATGTAACACGTTTGAAATCGACATATCGTAGCAGTGCATTGCATTTTCATCGTACCTTGTTCATTCTCTCACATTGGGTATAATTATTTGGCAGTTCGCTTACTCCCTGTTGCAAACGCTTGAGAACATCGAGCCGTTTTTCTTTTCAGTCAATAGAACAGATGTACTGCGTCTGCAGCGGATCTTTTGCCAGTCCCGAAGCTGTTTTCAAGCCTCGAGATATATGGAGAAGAAACGAGGAGCGAAAAGAGGTGGCCAAATGCTGCGTTTGGCAAATGCATGACCGATAGCAGTTTGTCAATGCTCTTTACCTCGGCTTGGAGGAAGTAATTGCATCGATATTGATGTGAAGGAAAGGTGCTTAAAATATCGCCATAAGGGTTGCTGAATTAATGATGATTAAATGATAACGGAGAATGCAAATACGTTTCCCGGGATACTCAAGAATGGTAATAATGAGTTGACTGAGCTGTTTGTGGCACTGCGCGGAAATGAAAAGAACGTGTGGTTTTCAACAGGTATGGATGAGGTGTGTAACGTTTTGCGATTTGCGTCTGTAGGTTAGGTTTGATGGAGAGGTGAGATGCAAGTCCTGTTTGCATTTCGCGTCGTGCTTGAATGTGGAATAGGAATGCAGATTAGCCGAGAAGAAGATGAGGTTGAGCATATGAGGAGGGGGAAAGAAAAGAGAGAGCCACACTAACCTACATGGTAACTTGTTTTTCTCAATAATAAAATATGTTTTTACAATTTACGATCTCCTTACCTGCCGTAGTTGCGCTTACAGGCGCCCTCGGATCGTAATATGATGCTTCACTCCTATTAGACGTGGTCCAGGCGCTGAAGATGAGAAAAGCCGACGATGGACCCCGATTTGACCGCACTGATGCTGTTGCGGTCTAATAAGGACGGCGAGAAAAGCTTGATTTGTGCAAATGAGCCGTCTATCATAGACGACACTTGCTTGCAAACGTTTAGGGTCTTATGAAGGATTGGCTTTTCAGCAGGGTTGATCATGTGTGTTGTTTCGTATGGTTAACTGATTAGGATTTGAGATTAAGCAGATATGCAAATGTGAGACCATAAGTGTCTACTCGTAAGAGAATTTAATCCCTTCCGGCTGATGGACACTCATAAGAGTGTATTGCAATTTGTTTGCTTGCGACTTCGTGGTAACTTGCTCAGGCGTGGCGTGGAAAAGAAAAATGCTGCATTTCGGCAAGCGTCACTTAATTTGTGTCACACATGACTCCATCACCTTACTCGCAGACAATTCACTGACCACAATGACAATAATGGCAACCTTTGTTTGGGCTCGAATGAGGTTGTCGTCGCATGGGTTGGGGGTGGACGCGAGGTTACCTCCACGAGAACTGCATATTGCCCATGACAAATTGCCCACTTTAAGATTCTTGACGGTCGGTGACATTTACTTCGTTACGTGGAAAAAAGGAAAACTTTATTTTGACAAGGGGCAACGGGTTTAACTTGTAATTATGTGACGGATGTACACAAGAGGAGACACAAGGTTTGAATGAATTAATTGTCGTTGTATCCACTGTTGCACAGTTTGAATACTACAGTAAATTATTTTGACGCTAGAAAATGAAAGAAGAAACTGAGTGTTTCCATGTGATTCTGACTAGATTGTTGACATTTGTGATGGGTAAATGTGAAGAAGCGACGAGTTTGGATAGTGGTGGAAGACAGACACTGAAAAATCAATAAACACACTAGTGCATGCGCGAAGGGACATGCGGGTTACCCGGGTAGGGTAGCAAAAGAACCCATGCATAATGCTGCTGGAGATGATGGGTACGAACAGCATTGGGAAAACGCGTAGCCTTAGGGTTCCCTAATGCTCCAATGTTGAAACAAAACGTAAGGTTGTTGAAGCCAACATACAAGATAGTGTAAGTCTTGAAAGAGTGTAGCGGAATGGGGCTTAAATCAGACTCCGTGTACAGCTCTTATTAAAAATATTAATAGTACAAATACCAATCATGAATAAGCATTAGCATGGAGATACTTACATTTATTGACTTATATTTCATTTGTAATTTCCATGAATACTTATCGGATTCATGTCACACCCGAAGAATATTTCAAGTCTGTGTGGAAACTTACACACATTACGTCAGTGTTGCTTACATCAAGCTAAACTTAACTAAAACAAAATTTCTAACATAAATTACTGCTGACTACATTATTACAACCGAGACTCAAGGTTCTCGTGTCCTGAAAAGTTTACCGATACAATAAGATAAGGTGCTTTACGAAGGCATTTAAAGTTTTGTCCGTCACAACAGTACAAGGTACTTGGAAACATTAGTAGCATTACTTTACTTAGTGCAAAAAATAGGTGGTAGAAGACAGGGTCCCATTGCACACGCCTATTACTACTACATCTAGCTAAGATTGCGTCCAACTATTCAGGGAACATCTTTATCACAAGAGGCGAGAATACTATTTAAGATAGAGTGAATCTGCTTCAAGAACTTGGTGACTGATGTTGTGCAAAACAGCCAGTGTAACTTACCACAAATCTACAGAGGTATGAATAACCTCTATTCACAAATTTAATGGACAAAGACGTTGAACAGGAAGGCAATTGAACGTGCATTCGAAGTTTTTCAAGGCTATCAGGCTAACAAGATTACACAGAAGTAACGCCTGGCAAACAGGAGAGGATCTAAATAAACAGTTATTAGTCCTCCTTTTTTGCTTGAGCTTTGATGGCAGTTGGGGTTGCTGAAAAACCATGCAATTTTCCCGCTGTCTTCGCTGCTTGACGTTTCTGTTTCGCCAAATAAGCTCTGTAGAAGAAGTTTGCGAAGAGAATGAAGTAACTGGCATACATAATCAGCGCCAAGTTAATGTGCTTAGTTTCCACGAAGCATTCATATCCTCGGGACTTGGCAACCAAGCTGTACACGTTCACGATGACTCCGACTACCATTTGGGATAGCTGAAGGAATGTAATGCACATGGAAACTTGACGTGGAACGGAGATCCTCATGCTCTGTAAAACAAAGTGAGCCAAACATTGCTGATTAACAAGAACAATAAAATATCGCAATAGGTATGAATTATCTATTTTTCATTGTACATGAATGTCACAAATATAGTGTTACTTCCACCATAATACCCGCCGACTAACGGCCTCTTTTGCAAGGACATACGGAGGATTTGCAGAAGACATCATTACTTGTGTAAACATGCTTACCTTAAGTCCGTAGTAGGAGTACATAAGGGAATGTACAAGGTAGTTCATTACCATAAACCATCTTGAAGTGGCATCATATGATTCATATGTGAACCAAGTATACCCTAGGACGGTTATATGGTGGTACCTGTATGGATGAGCAGTCAAGAGTATTAAACGAAGGGCAAAAATATTTATCTACGTTGAAATCATGCACTTTTAATTACATTGTGGTGATACCAGCTTAATCAAAGGCTATTGGCAATGAAGACGTATTATAATAATAGCCGGTATTGCTCAGCTCAAGTACATGCCTTGCGACACACTACATCATCTTCAACTCTTAGTCAGAGGACATTGACATTGACAAGTTAACTATGAAATCTTGTTCTAATATAAACTTTACATATATTAGGAACCACTTCCATGAGAAACCACAAAATTCAATCTTTGTCAGTACTCACCAGTGCAGAAATATCAAAGGCTGTTTGCGAAGAACGATGAAAGCAGTATCACCGAGTTCCACAGCTTTGCTAAGCGTGAATAACAGTCACCCAGAATGCAGTCGCCAAATTATGGTAGTCTCTAAAAGACAGAACAAGCATCAGGTCATAAAACATGATGATAAACTTTATAAAAGCACAATATTTCATGTAATTGGTCCGGACAAATTGCAACGAGTGCATCGTACTCCATCAGCTTCGAACGTGCAGCAGAGAGTAATCAACCTGTAGTCTTATCATAATATCACAGCAGCAACAACCTTCAACCTGTCAAGTAGCCGCACTGCAACCTGCAATATAAGCCAACTTGTTGATGAAATGACGTCATGTCCAGGTATTTGGACCAGTTAAGAGCTTGAGGCGTCAACAAGTGAATTTTTCGTCTGGGCTAACAGCAAGACCGGTTTCATGGATCGAGCTGGAGCTAGACGTGTCTAAAGTAACAGATTCCGTTAAGCCGTTAAGATCGTGTGTAAGATCTCGTCACCCATTCTGCTGCACGTTCCAAGCCATTTTCCAAAGATGAGTATACCTAATGACAACAAAAACATGTTCTGAGTCATATCATACCACGATTTGCAAATAAGGCGAATGCATGCATGAAAATACTTGTTGCAATTACAGGGGCACCTTACCTTCTGCATATTGACAGATGAAATCCATGTTCTTGACGTAGGATGTACAGCAACTCCGGACCGGTTCGAAGAGTTCCTAGTATGGAAAATACTGCGAGCAAGAAATTCCAGAACATGAGCAGCTTCCTCAACTGAAAGGCGACACGGTTCTTCATCCATGATTGTCCAGCAAAAATGAATGCCAAGTACAGGACCGTTATTATGACGGACAGAGTCCAGTTTTTTCCCATCCAAAGCCTCCATGAAGTCAAGTCGAAATGCTCCACGGACCAGACAGTTAAGTAGGGAGGATTCACGATCGGATCCTCAACGACCCTGGTCGTGTTATTGGCAATGGTCGAGTTCATTGCGGCTGCAAGTACACAAGTCAGTCAGACAAGTCAAGCTCAGAGCTCACTTAATTCCGCCGGGTCACAAACTAACATATCAGAGACAGAGCGGTACTATGCACCGTGAGAATATTTTATGTTTTAGTCACACCAAGTTCTTGTTACACGATACAATTCATAAGAAGCTCATATCATCACAGTTTTCCCGTTTCCGCTACACGCACTATCCCGACAAGATAAACTGGAACTAAATCTTCTGCTTTTCCTTTTCCGTCTTTAAAACTTGACTTGAAGTTAACTTTTGCTTGAATAGTCTGAACGAACTAGAGATAATTTCAATGCACCACACAGTATAGTGCACTTTTAAGTGTACTTCCGCCACAGTTGAAACCTCACTAACAAATACTATTTAGCAAACTATGCATAAATTACATATACTTTTTTACGAGATAATTGGTAATTTTCTCTTGGATAATCACATGAACGTTTCACAGTAATCTATCAGTTAAAGCCTACGAACTAATGGTTGGTTCAAAGATGCGGCACCTATTGAAATTTACCAGGGGTGATTGTCCGCTCCCTATTTCCTACTGATTTGATTCAAGCCATCAATCTCTCTATCAATCGAAGGTTAATGCTGCTAAAAGCCGGAATGTTTCCTATTCACTTGCTATTGATATGATGACTGTTTAAAATGAATTGTAAATAATTTTAATTTTCCGTAGCTTAAATTAAAGGTAATTCTCAGTTATCTTGACTTGAGAGAAGTTACTAAAAGAATATAAATATAGTTTTTATGGTTGTCACACTGCCCGAAACCAGTTCTAAAAAGACTGGTACAACACACGGTGAGTTAAGCCGAACACATGGCATGCAAGGAGAGCAGTACGAGTACGAGTGAATGGAGTGCAGTGCTCCGACCAGTCTGTCTACTTTTAACTACGTATACGTTATCAACACAGGCAAAGCGGTTGAGAACTGTGTCACTTGTCAATGGGAAGGTTAAGGCAAGGCAGCGGTATACGGTACAGCGGCACAGCCGAGTAGTGAGTCAAAAGCATTCACTCATTTCGCGTGCTCGCTTTAAGTGTAGACCTGGCGTCAACCGTACTAAAAGAACGGTAACGCATGGAATAGCACCATATTATGGCTGGGACGTGTAACAAGTGTGCTACTGCTACGGCAACTGTACAAAACCTAGCATCGTGTAGCCTTCATTCTAACTATTGCATGTAACACAGGAGAATCTCGTCAGCAGCGTCCTTTTACCTGAAGCGTCTCACAGCGCATGAAGAAATCTTGATTGTTTATGCACTATACCCCAGAACAAGGAAGGAATGTGTACACTTAGACAGTTCAGGAAAAAACCGGAGGAACGCAGCGCAGCGCAGCGCCAATGTCAGCGCCCAAAAAGCGTCTACTTACAGCTTATGCAGAGATGAGGAGGGAGAAGGAAGATGCTGCCACTAATAACGCAGGTGAAAGAAGCACCGAAGCGTAAATTACTTGAGCAAAATGTCCAACGGTAAAAAGGAATTTTTGTTATAAAACTTTATGCGATTGAGTTTTTGCACCTTTGTAGGACCGGAAATAGAACTTGATGAATGCAAAAGAATGAATCGGTTGGGGAAAGAGAGACGACCTTACCTTGAAGTTGAGCAAATTTCACGCGCCTGTAAGTCTTGAGAAGGAAAAACTTGGAAAGCTTTCGTGTAAAAGAGTCACAGGACACTCGCAC
>VRMD01001586.1:0-16326 GCA_009872375.1 Sminthurides bifidus
GAGTGCTTTTAGTCAGACCACCTGCAGCTAGGATTTTCTTCCAAGGTTTCAATTCTGCTTTGTGTTCCGGCCCTAAGTAGCCTTGACCAAGAGTGTTGGTAGTGAGAAAGGAGGGAGGAAACTCTTTGTGGGGAAACTTTCTCCAAGACAAATAACCGACCTCAGATTATTATGCAGCTTTGTTGAAGATCTAAAAGATGGTGAAAAACCGCCACCAGTTTGGTGAAGGTGGTGCAGTATCCCTCCTCCTTCCCGATGAGGGTAAAATTGCCGAAGATTAACAAACCGAAGGCGGCAACTTTTCTTGGTGTAATGCATACGAGAAGAAAGGTTTTGGAAAGAGAGTTGATGTGGAAATTGAAAAATCTCCTTCGTGTCCAAAGACTACTGGTGAAAGGTTGGCCTGACAGCAAGGAATAAGGGAGAAAGTCCTATGCATGTCGGCAGGTTTGACAAAGGAGGAATCAAACTTTCCGTAAATCTTTCCGGCCCAGCCTTCGCGATCTCCTCAAAAGTTCAAGAATGTCGAGAGACCTTGCAAAAAACTTGTGTTATAACTAACAAAAACTGTGACTAATTGCACCGTAACGTCAACAAAAAGAAACATTAGCAACATTGATGGTTTTCGGTAAACATTGGATCCAATTAAACCAAAGACACAACGGTATGCTTCCTTTGCTGCACTTGTACTTTGAAGATTTTCCGTGAAGGCTCGACATACTGCAGTAATTGCTTGTTTGACAAGTTAATTAATTTAATTAGACTTAAGTCTCACCGCTCGTGCCCCCGTCCTGGATTTCGCCATGGTTATGTAAACACGACGGAGGTTTTTTTCCTATGGAAAAAACTAGCATTAGGGGATAAAAGGACGAACGGCTCTAGCGCATTGACGCATAAATTAATCCCACAGTGAAAGCGAAGTGAAAGTCCCACATATTGGATTTCATGAATCACATTCAACGCTCTGACGTATAGCTTGTATCTATATTTGGCCTTTCATCAATGATTAGAAATGAAGCAATAATAGGATCATGGTCTAAAAATAAAATCCCTTTCAAGTCTTCAAAGCATTCGCACATCAGAGGCCGTAGACAGAAGCCGCATCGGATTGTTAAATACACAGTTGGCGAATGAGGAAATCGGAAAATGGCGACTTTGACGAATCGGATTTAATCCCTCACTTGGCATCTTTATTCGATTCCGGCATTGTGTCGCAGGTCCATGAAAACAACAGACTTGGAATTTGAACCGTTACTTGACATTGTTAAGTGCCGGGCATCGTGTGACAGGACCACGAAAGCAACAAAGTAATGATAAATGTCCTTTCATGTTGTTAATTACAGAAAGGAAGTGACGGTGGATCAAGTAGTCAAGCGTCAGTGCAGACCGTGAGCGGGGGTAAGGACGCTAGGAAGGACGGAAGTGCGACCCTGAAGCCGCCCCCTAGCGGAGCGAGTGGACGCCGCGGCTCCATCCCGCTACTCCACTCAGGAACCAAGTTTCGACACGGGCTCCTTCAGCTCATGATACAGTCAATTGATCCGCTCCATGACGGTAAGCATGACACAATGCATGCATGATTATAGAATCACTCCATGCGCATACTGCAGTAGACTTATTTAGTGTGTGAGGAATCAATAAAATTACAGAGAAAAAGCACAGAATCCTTAACTTTCAATGGCATTTGGACCACTCAAAGGAATGAAAAAGGTCGTTTATGCAGGGTGAGGGAGAAGTAAATACGTACTTATGGACTTGACAGTGTTTTTGATGAGATGAGAGAACGCACACAGGCATTAGGATTTATGGAGGAGGATGCGCTGGAAAGCGACATCATTAGTGGGAATAAAGGCACGGCTTATTGTCAACGGCGGGAAAAAGGATATATTTAGATGAAGAGAAAGTATCCTTGGTGGAGGCAACTTCACCTTTTCGATTTTCCCTCCTCAGATGGGTCTAGGCTGTAGAGAGCAGAATATGTACTTCGGGCATTTGTCTACACGGTGAAAGTAAGTAGCTCCTTGTGTAGAGGATTAGGATGTACGGGTAATTTGAGAGGAATCGGGAGAACAGCATCTACGTTACTTGCATGCATGGATGCGTATGACAGTAGAAATTTTCTTGTCAACGGCTGTAGGAAATGAATGCAGGAGTGAACGGATGGAGAAGGAAATTGCAAGTTACACATGGAAGGATCGAGGACGGGATATTGTCGCATCAAACAAGCCTTTCCAAGTTAAATCTACTGCGTTGAATCAACTAGGGGGGGGGATCCACACGTGGATCGAGAATCCATAAGCAAAAATCCTGAATGAAAAAAGATCCTGTCTGTTGGATCTGAAAAGTATTTGAAACGATGACTGATTTCTTCTTCAGTGGAGAGAGAGAGAGAGAACTTTGAATGGCATATGCCAGGTGAAAGGAGGGGAAAGCAACGTGACTGAGAGAACTGAGTCATTAAATGTGGAATGCAAGTCATAGTAGCGGAAACTGATATCAACTATACGAGCTACTGATGAGCAGGCACGTTAAAACAAGAGTTGAAATTAAATGTAAGAAGCCTTTTTATGGCAACCAGGAGACATTTTCTCGTCAGAACTACTTACTTTAGTTTTCTGTTCTGATTCAACACGTTTTCGCTTAGCCTTGACGGTATTTACGTGTGCTGATATTCAGAGAATTCAGTCACTGGAATATCATGAGCACATGTGCTGGAAGAAAGAGAAGTCTAAAATATTTTTCATTTTCTGCTTCATAAATCTTTTCATTTGTTGTGAATAGGAAGACTTTTTAGTATCTTTTACCGGAAGAGGATCGTTAAAAGGCACGAATTCCATACATCGATGGAAAGAAAACTTAGATTAGTTTCCACAACATTAGCTTCTTTGAGAAACTCTTCTCTTTTGTAGATTCCCTTCCATATGTTTTCCTTATCTTTTCAAAGTGCCAATACTTGCTGAAATGATTCCGATTCGAGCTGGAATCAAAAGCATGTGAAGATTCCACGAATATTATTCTACAGTGTAGCACACAAAAAAGAATATCGCCACGAACATGTGCGCATCCGCCTGCCATAAGTCGAAACTCTGTGTTTCTTCGTCTTAAATTTTCAATGCAAGTTTGACATGCGCAATAAAAAGAGCTGCTCAAGCAGTTACAGTTAAGCTAGTTCTCTGACACTGCTTTGCGACTGGATACTCGATAACGCCTGCTATTTGCATAAAAAAGAGCTTCGAGCTTTCGACAGAAGCTGTTGCTTCAATGAACACAGGCGATTAGCCTAAATTGCCCCTGTACAAATTCCAGTCGAATCTTTTTTGTCGACATAGTCTTGGAATCAGTCTTCTGTAAGCGCAAGACGGTCGATAATTTTGATTTCGATAGCTTGGCAAGCACATTCTGAGGCTTTGAAACAGACAGTCTATGAACAAGTCTATGAACCAGTTCATGTAATCAGAGACATAAGTGTTGCCGCCTTTTTGCAGTTACGGAACCCATGATCATTCATCTTACGACCTTCTTATCTCAGTTCCGCCATTATCTATACCTCCAAGTCCGGGTTCTGGATAGTGTGTGACAGGGGTTAGGTGATGTGCAAGCTATAATGTGCCATTTTACGTGACCACGAAGAAACTGTCGAGTCATTATAAGGTTTGCCATATGAAGTTTCGACGAATCTTCTAGTTCCAGTACTACCTGCTTGTGCTGATTTCTCGTGGGTTAGGTATTAGAAAGACGTGGGGAAATCAATGGTGTCATTAAAATAACGATTTTCGTTTATCTCCCTGTGCAACCTCTTCCCTCTTTGGGTGCCTTGTGCAATTTTTCAGCTTGTCCTAGTCTCTCAGTCGGTTCGTTAACACCCACTAAAGCTGAAGAGTTGGCAGGTAGTCAAGTCGAATCGAAAATCGATTCCTGTTGGAACGTCATGACGCAGGCCAATACCTGTAAAGGTTAAGCATAAGCCAAAAACGGAACTTAATTTATTGCTGATCAACTTAAGTTGTAAGCCAATCTAGTCTTTGGATTGCCATTGTCAATAAGCACTGGCGAATATTCGAATGTAAAAAATTGAGGAATGACTTTGTGCAATGATTTTTCACTTTCAGGCCGGGTTGACGAGAAAGCCACTCAGTTACACGCCATTGCCTCGTTGAAAGCTCTGCTGGATGCTGCTAAGACAGACGCCAATAATACCGTGGCAGCAAATAACAGGAGCAAACCTGTGGCACCTCCCCAGGTGCCGCCTTCCGTGCAACCTTCTGATGTACCTTTGACCACACTTGACGCCGAGGAGCACGCCAACGGCGACGCACCAACTGCTCAGGTTCGAATCCTCGCTCTTTTAGGAATTATGGCTAAATTTCGTTACACTAATGTGATAACGTCAACAGGGGGATGTGAGTCTCTCTACACCTACTCCTCAGTAGGTTAATATTGAATCGAAAAATCTGAGTCAGGGATCTTAAGAGCAACGTTCTCCATCTTCACGCTGACTTATGAAAATTTTGCAACACTTTCGTGTCTAATGATAATAGAAATTGGCACTGTTACAAAAATGCAGTTAAAGTCTCACAAAAAGCATTACTTTCGCCCACCTCTTTGACTCCTCGGTAAAACTTGACAACCTGAGGAAAATGTTTCAGCATTTCTTGCGAGCATTATGGAGCCGTTTTATTCAGCTTTACCGGTGGATGGATCGGAAATCTTATTACGTCTTGATACACTGCGCAATTTCATAGTAATAAAATACGAGGTCATTCACGTCATCGAGCTCTTATGGAATGTGGCGGTAAGAGGGAAGAGCAAACTCTTTGTCTTCTTCCCATGTTACAAGTAGTGTCATAATACTTTCTCCAAGACACGAGCTGGAGGAAAATGGATAGGAGACAGAGGATTGAAAGGCGGAATAATTCACTGACAGGAGAAAGTACAGTCGGGATGGGAAATTTCCTCGCTTCTGGCATAAAATCCAATGGTGTCAAAGCCCAGGATGGATTTGCTCAACGAGGCTCTGCGTATTTATGCATCCAGTTGACAGTTGAAGGGAAGCGAATATTTCCAACCGCATTTGTTTCTTTGACAAGGCGGTTTAGATTTGAGACAGCAATAACGCTTTGTTGATACAATTTTCCTGGAAAATGTTTCCAAAAACCAGGGGATTCTTTCCTTGTCATCGGCTTTGTGCTCTTAGATTCGCTAAGTTCTAACTCTTAACAAAAGGGGTGAATTGCCTTCAGCGTCTTTTGGTGCAAAGTCGCCGTCCATCTTGTAGTCGTAACGAGAGGTGGCTCCAAGAGAAATTGCAAGTAACAGAAGCACTTAGAAGTAGTAAGTCGCCTTTGTTTAAAAGTTGTTGTTAAAAATAGCAGATAACAGTAGGTTTTATCCAAGTCTTTTGACATCTTGGCATTTCAGTACACTAGAATTTTAACGCTGTGCAAAATAATTTGTTACTTAAGTTTCACCCAATGCCAAAACTTGTCCTCAACTCGCAGAGGTTGTCTCCAAGCTTGAACAATGCCGTGCTTTATGCTACTTTCTCCGACCATGTGGCAATCTAATAAGTCATGGAGGATAGGGACAAAGCGCGAAATCACTCGTCCGCTTTCTCCCTGCTTGTCATGCAGGACAGCGGAGACAGTGTCCTACACATGAGAAGTTTCGCAAGAAACTTTCCCCAGCTTTTTCAGCTCGGCTGCAGCTTCGGAGAAAGCAGACGTCTTTCTATTTGCATGAGCAAGTTAAACAGAAAGAGCCTGCTGGAGTTCTGGCAATGCGTAATGCGGTCGACAAGAACAAAAGCTGATTCAAGGTTAGCTTTGCAGTACAGACTTGCGAACCTACCACACGAGAGAAAGCTAAATGTGAATGCAGTGCTGTATAGTCGGGAGAAAGTTAAGCCACTCCACCGCATTTCTCATATCGTAGTCGCAGCTGTAAATAAGTACTTAAGTTTGGGACAAGACAAGGCCCACCGTGCTGAAGTTAGGCCAATCCTGAGTAGCAGGACAGACGAGGGGAATATACAGATTAAATAAAATATTAAAATTCCTGCCGGCAAATTGATAGCTCCTGTCATGTGCACACGTGAAACCTATGTTTATGTAGGACAAGGCGACTGGTTCAACAAAATCAATGCGAAGTTCTGGGGCGAAAACTAGGCACCTGTGTTCACAACGAGACTTTATGAATTGTGGGTTTAAAAGTACCTACAGCAAATACTACGAAAAAATCATCAATAAACAGGAATTCCAAGAAAGACTTGTGACTTGAAATGAGGCCGACAAAGTTCAGCCAAAGGCCCTAGCTTTGTTCGGTGCCAAAATTCTGGTTTCACCTTTCTGGAACCATGTACTCAACCGGTCATTTCTCTCCTTTAAAGTTGACAAGTTCACCTGAGTTCATGAAAATCGTAGGAGATTTATTCGCAAATTAACCCTTTCGGAAGTCAAGCTCAGGGTTCACCGGGCTCAGAATCCGGCATTTACAGTATCTTTGAAACCATCTAAAGCAATCCAACGGTTCTACCAGGGGTGTTCATCAGCTTAATCTAAAGTTTGCATGGGCAAGATTGCACTTTACCCTGCTTTCAACAGCATTGGTGGCATAAAATTTTAACTCTCGCCTTGGACTTGGCGGAAATTCATGGACGTAAACTTGAGTCTGAGGACTGAAAGACGGAATTCCTCCTCACTCTCCACATCGCCGGGTCAGCTAAAGCTATTAACTGAATTTTTTTCAGGTAGGCAGGCAAGACTTGGCAATTTATTTTTTGTTACACCCGAATCTTTTTTACGGAAACATTGCTTTCGCCGAAAGCCAAATGCAAATTGTTCCAAGGTTGTTCAACCTGATTGTTTCCGAGCATAATTGCGGGTTAGTATTTTTTGATAATTGTTCGCAAATGAGGTCCGTTAACTGGGTACCTGGGTCCCCATCATAACCAGGACAGAGAGTCGGAGGGAATTTCCATGAGTATGAAAATTAGATTGGTTTATTTTGTATTTATAGTCGGCTTACTACAATACTACATGGAAATGGCCGGGCCAAGCTACTCTCTCCTTTCTCCCTGACCCTCTCATTCCTCGCGCTCATTTGCTTTCATTTCTTACGTCTGTCGATACGGAAACATTAGCCAGCTTAGAAATCGGAAACGTGGACAGAGAGTGGTGATTCATATTGATTTTTACCCTTGCGTGACGTGTTACCCGCGTTGTGAGTACATTTGTCTCGCCTAAAAGGACGACAAAGGAGCCATAAGCTCCTTTGACATCGTCATCGTCGTCAACTGACCGTGTAATCGGCTGCCTGAGCAGCTTATTTTCTGTTGCAATTTCCACGCTAAATCAGCAATTTGTATGGAAATGCAAGCTCTTTCAAGTCAAGTCTCCATGTGCAGCTCGTTGTCAACCTGAGTAATTTTTTGCGAAAGGGTGGAGATAGGATCTAAGCTCATAAGAAGAGAGAGTATTACAACAGCTTATCGCTCCGGAGATCATCCACATTTCCTCCATCTTGCCTTCCGTTAATAAACCTGTGCACGGGTACTGAAGTCATGCACGCAAAATCCTACAGGATATTGATCCCGGAATTGAGTTATTTATAACTGGTTGCAATCCTTTGAACCGCCGCAGGATGCTCCTACAACAGTACTTTTGAGCTGGGAGAAAGTGAGGAGAAAGTTGGAGTACGTGACGCTAGTAAGATTCCGCAGTAGGAAACAATAGCACCACTTGGCTATTGTGCTGTGGCTGATAGAAGTGATGTTTTTTATGCTTTGGTGGGATGGAATGCCGGTAAAATTTGATTTTGCTGTGAAATAATACTGTGACTTGTTCGACTTTTTGCAGGAATTGGCAGCTCTGGACGAAGCTGAGAACGAAGCTCAAGAGCCTTTAGACATCTCGTGGCCGAAGGATGACTTGCGGAAGCAAATCTCCTACGTCATTCTCTTCCCTATTATGATGTCTTTGTATTTCACTCTTCCCGACACCCGCACTCCACGAGGGAAGAAGTTTTTTATATGGGGTTTTTTAGGATCTATTCTTTGGATTGCCGTCTTTTCGTACTTCATGGTTTGGTGGGCGGATCGAACCGGAGAGACATTTAGAATTGATCCAGCGGTAAGTAATATTTTATTACTAATATACACATGAGTGCATTGTGTTGCCGGTGCATGCGCCTGAATGCCGCCTCATTTTTTTTAAAATATTCCATATGCCTACATATGCGCTCCGGCTATGCTTTCTCCAATTTCCATGGACTTTCTCTCCATAAAGTAGGTATTCATGCACCCAAATTGAATAAATCCCAAGGAATACTTTCACTGGAAAAAGAACCGCTTCCAAAGTGGAATTTAGTAGTCACAACCAGTTACGTTTCTGTAAATCCTTTTTATAATGTAAAGCTGTGGCTGTAAGAGGCTCATGATGGTACATGATCCAACTTTACCGTTAGGAATGTAAAATGTGTATTTCCGACCACAACCGGCCTTTTTCCATCTGTTTCATAATGTCAGTAATTCACTGCTACTTTGCGGTCGCTTTCGTTATAGCTTCCCTCGCTTAAAAGGAGTTACCACTGACATATTACACCGTCTGACATGATGGAATGGGTGGTAGCAGACATGGCAAATCCATAAGGCAAAAGAAATATGTTGGGAGGCGAAACAAGCTTGGATTTTGGCAGGCAATCATGTACAAGGAAGAAAAAATGTTAAGCATTATTCCTGTCTCTTTTCCACATTTTTTTAGCGAGAGTTTAAAAGTTTTATTTCGCTTGAGCCACAAGCTCGAACGGAAGAATGGCCGCAGATTTTAGATTTGCTGCAAAAAATGAAGACATATTGCCTCGGATCAGCGGAGAGAAACAAGTGTAGTTTCATGCCGACAAAAATGCTGGACGGTGCTAAAGATTCTTTTATGTTCAGCTGTCGTGAGTCATCAAATTCTTACATCTCCGCGCCGTCTTTGTCTTCTATTGTACTTTCCATCGGAATCCGGAGTTTCAGACGGAAAAAAAAGCATAAAAGATTCGATGACAAGGGACAGGATGAAATGCACAGGATGGGAGGAATGGTAACGTTCGTTACCGAGATTGATTTTAGATAGACCCGTGTCCAACATTTTGATCGGAAATGAACACAGGCAAGTCATGACATCATGGCCTTTCTCTCTGATCGACACAACCTAGTCGAGAAACAACCTTGAGACAGAAATGACAAGGGGTGAAAAAAAGAAAAGATTTGCGCAACATTGTACAGAACCGGGAACCGATCAAGACAATGGTCTTTTCTTTTGTGATTCTTCTATTTTATCGTTTCCTTTTATATCCAACACTTTTTCGCTAGCGCAATTTCTTCAACTCCTTCTCACAGGAAGCTATCATCATATCATAGCCGTGGAATAAAACCTCATCCATAAAGAATAGGTCACCGAGAGAAAGGCCGGCACAAAGTGGTAACATACACAATACGTTATCATCTGGGAAATAACTTGACTTGGCATTGGCTCAAGGAGGAAAGGAAGTACCGAGGGAGAGTGGCCAGGGCGTGGGGGGGGGACACAGAGAAAGTTGACTTTCTCCGGAATGGACGATACAAAAAATGTGCGGCATTCCTCTTTTGAGAATCTTAGCATTTTTTTTGCTATGGTTCATGCTTTTTTTCGAGATGCTCAACGTAGTGAATGCGCATTATGTGGTCATACGATTCCTACATGTGTGTACATGCATTTTTATTTCCCGTAGAACAAGTGGATTTTTGCTTGACCCTTTTTACTCAAGTTTAATTAGGTCATTAATTATGAAACGCATGTAGAACTCCAAAGAAACGGTACCTCTTAAAATAGTTTGCCTTGGCCCAATAATTCGCTTCCGGACAAGATGAAAAGCTAAGCTGACAGGTTCAGCCGCCTCGTTTTGGCCTTTAGGTCCATTTGGTCGTAGAGTTACTGGAACTGAGAGCCATGTTGAAGTCACTAAATCACCCGTATAATGCGTAGGATGTACGCAATTCCGTTTTAAGTAGGAGAAAACTTGGCGTGTAAATGCCACAAAGTGAACGTGGACTAAAAGTCAGGAGTCAACGGTTTGCCAAGGAAAACGAGGAACAATGCCTTTGAAAAGGCGGCTACGAGCCAAAATTGCTGGTGCAAATTACACGGAGAAACCGGAGTTAGAATTTAGAACGTGGCCTAACTCCTCCGGTATTTTCATACACCGGAACTTGAGAAAGGCCTTGTGAGAGAAAGTGTATAGAGAAAGGTGGGCGGAGAGATGCTGGAAAAGTAAAAAATGCCAGAGAAGCTCAACTTAAAAGCATTTCTTCGTTCAGTAGCTCCAGGGACGTAAAGGAAGGAAAGCCAGATTCTGTTCATGCTCGTTGCCTGGAAATGAATCCATCTTGTTGGGACCCACTTGACCTTAATTTATTTCCTGGGGAAATTACACTCTTCACCCACGACAATGCCGGTAAATAAGGGTGGAACGTGTCAATCTTTTATTCACCATATTGTCCTCAATCTGAGCCTCTCTCCAGCCTAGATTCAACTTTTTAAGCGGTATATAAGAAGACGACCGTGCGTAGATTTGGCGTTTCGTAACTCTCAATCCGTTCAAGTTGCCGAGTCAAGCTCTGTAGCCAACAAGAAAAGAAAATCTGCTTTCTCCTCTCAGTATGGTCGGAAGGCGTAGCTACTGGCTACAAATCACTTATGAGCTAGACTCTGCATCCAGTCTACCGAATTGCATCTTTCCAAGGGAAGGATGGAAAGGATCTAATCTTGGAGAGGCTCATGTAACACCACCAGATAAAGAGAAAGTTCACATTCCGTCCTCTGCATTTATGCTACTTGTTAATGCACAAATTTGAGTTATGTCTCGGGAAGTAAGAAAGTTTTCTCTCCAACATTTCGTATTCGCTGTATGAATTTGAATTAGGCTTGTGCTTTTGTACTGAGGAATGTGAATGCAGACGAAGGGGAGAGGCGAGAGGTCAGAATCTTAGCCTGGAGAAAGAAGTGCCGACTGAGAAAAAAAGTGAAAGCGCTCCAGGGAATACGTGACTTAGATTTCTGCTGTAAGATCCTGTAAGTCGCATATTTTTGCAACTGTAGCAATTTTTTCAGAGTGGATGGTACAATGAAGATCTAGTAGGAGTTTGTAAGCTTGGCTTTCCAGGCATGTGTTTCTTGGGCCGAATATTTGCAAACTTAACAGTTATACATTTTCATGGACTGATACCAAGTAAAAATTTTGTCGTTCTCATCAGCCATTTCCTCAATAATCTTTACATTTGAGCTGGCATTCTAACGTAGTTCAAGGAGCGTCATAGGAAGGTTTGCAATGGAACACTGCTGAAACCATCTTGTTGTGAGGCAACCTTTGAGGCAGCCAATCTGAATGAATCTGATGCCTGCATCCGTGTTTAAATCTGTTTTTTTATGAAATGATTACAAAGAATTGCAAATACGCAAAAAGAAAAAAGCCATTTCATGATTTACGATCTAAAAGTAACTGTAAAACGACGTTGATCAATTGCAATTCCCCTTTCGCTACGTTAGCCTCCAGTACGAACTTGCAACACGAGAGTGAATCAAGGTCACAGTTTCGCAATTCTGCAAAACGCCAATTTGCATCTTAACTAGCCTCTCATGAAGCATGGAAAAAAATACCCAAGCTTCGAAATTCATACCGCACTCAAATTCCACGAAACAATTTACGTCAAGGTTCTTCTCATTCTTCAGTCTCTGAGAAAAACATCTTTTGAGCGATCCTGCAGCATCATTCTCAGCTCGTGAAATTGCCCTCATTCTCCTGTCAAGCGAGCATGTAACAATATATGAGCCATTAATTAAGAAGGAGAACACGTCTTGCTTACGACACATGTGTCACTGGATAGAATACGAAGCTTGAACAATAACGTCAAGAGTCAAGCACTCGCCCGTCTATCTATAACGGCGAAGCCAGTTCGAGTGCATTCCCTCCCTTCTTCTCTTTTAATGAGCAAAAAATTCCAGTGAAAGTCGTAAGAAAATCATGCAGCTTCAACTGCTGGCACTGCCGCTTTTACTCATCCCAGCTCTCGCTCTTGCCATTAAATAGCTTGTCGTAAAGCAGAAAACAAGGAGTAATGCTCCGCTGCAATATTGTTACTAAAGTCATTTAATTTTGCAAACTAGGCCTCGTTAGAGCCCAGCAACGGGACTTTTTACGACGGCGAAAAATTAAACGGCGGTGTAAAATAATATGTTCAGGTCTTTTATCGAGATTTTGCAAGCACACATCCAGCTCAAGTGCCCTCTTCCACTGTTCCAGACTCCTCATTCTCAGTTTCGCCTCCGGTTAAAGTACCTGCCGGCCCTGAAAGCGAGAGCTGGTCGAGCCGACAATGACAGTGATTAGGTACGAGAGTAGCGGCCGTAAAAAGAGCACTAGGTAGAGAAAGTACGACGAGAGAAAGCTCATAGTTGGACCAGAAGAGCTAGTCCGGCACTTCATATTGAAATGAGCACGTCTAACGGTACTGAGAGTCCACTAAGCGCAGATTTAGAGCCACTATCATTCCGAGACTTAAGTGCGAAACACAAGCCCACCGGAGTGCATAAGACCTAGACGATTTTTAACTACCGGGAAAAAGAGAGAGAGAGAGAGAATTGCAAATCGTCAAGGTAAAGGTGAAGTACAGAGTAGGGTAACTATAAAGTTGTTGTATTTTAAATTGATGTCTTTCTCTCGTCTCGTATTCATGTCATTCACACTTACAGTCGACAACGACAAGCTTCACGTGTCTCAACCAACCACATACCCTCTGGTATCATTTCACGGCTACATGAGCAAGTCGTTTGAATTTGAAATCCAGAAAACTATAAGAGGCATAATAGTGCACGGACTCCAGGCAAATACAAAGGCTGGAAACTTTTATCAGTTTGCGTGCAAAGGAGTGAATGGGACACGACAACTGAGGAGTGGAACAAGAGTGCTGAAATTCGCAATTGGCGAAACAGTTACCCAACATGGGTTGGATTTCATTCAGACGTCACGTTATATAGATTACCTTGTTGCTTGTGGTCGGATTGCTCAAGTCCGAGAAATAAGATCAAGGACAACGCACCCGGAATCTTTCTATTGATCGATTTACTAGGTAAATTGAATTGGAATTCTGATGGAATTCTAGCCCGTAAATCCTTTAAGGCTTTTAGTTTGTCGTTGAGTCTAGTCTGATCGTAATGAACAAACTGGGAGCACATTATCTTCTGTGCATGTATGTACATACTAAGGGTCCTTTTTTGAGGATATTGCTAAAATACTTTGGAATGCATAATTTGTATGCCTCGTGAAAAGTTTCAAGACACTACATGTTTTAGCCTGAAGCAGCATTTCTTATCGAGGCTATAAGAGTACCATACTTAGCTCTAAATGAGCTAATACATTTGATGATTTGGTAATGAAGCTTGAAATTACAAAGGCCTTATTGTTCCCATGGCCTGATTTGGAAAAATTACAGGGTTTCACTAAAAGTTTGTTGTATTGTTACGTACATAAATTAGGCACGGGTTTCTTGATTTGTGAACCTTGAGATCTCTTGCGTCATAAGAAATTGTTATATGGACCAGCCCATACAGGCCGATGCGGAGCACCTATGCATCCGACCAGCACGCGCCTATTGGCACTATAAGTCGTAACAGGCCGTACCAGGCAGTGGAAAGAAATCAGTTCGAGGACAGACGGAAACGATGAGATTTTCCGGTCAATAGTCGAGAGAAATCACATGTAATTCGGCACAAAGAAGGAAAGTGTGTTAGTAGGCCCTTCGGTTATGCCAAGAGTGGATGGTTCCTCCTTTGTTCTCTTATTAGTTCGTTTTGTTATTCGCTGGAGGAGCTGCGTGGAGTAGCTTGTTTGATTAATTTTCATCTAAAGACTCGTTTGAGCATATACAGGAACTCAAGGCGGAGGTAGTTGAGTAACCCATCAAAAGGGAGGGCACATGGCGTAAATAATCACAGGGTTACCGGATCTAACGGACGAGATTTCTTCCATACCTCTCCTGTAAGTCCGACAAGTCCGACCGCGCCACTGAGCCACATAGCAAGAGTGACTGCTGAGAATAATCTCCATTTTAAGGGTTCGCAAAGACTTGAGGAGGCTTTCCCCCGGAGAAAGTTGGAGAAAGTACACGTGAAGAAAGCCTTGCGACAAAAAACTTTATCCATGCGAGTCTAAAATTGCGGATGGCATAGGCAGGGAGGCGGATTTTTTCCCTGCGTGGGATTTCTATTCTACGACCAGCCCAGCTGGAAAGAATAATGCGATGCGGAGATGGAGCAACTTTGCAGAGCAAAAAGCTCTCTTGCTCCGTGTCCAACTGACACGAACCGTTTTACAGATAATCGTGGTAGGTTCTCACACGACGTATCCCGTTGCTAGACGTTAGGTCATTTTTGCAAGGAGGTACGTGGGTGGTGTCTGTCTTTTTCCCATGCGAGAGAAAGTTGGAGAAAGCGAACCTTATGCTGGAGTACGCTAGCGACTTTCGAATCAAAGGCAAGACAACAGTCTTGGTAAGCCTGAGAAGGATGTCTGGAGTAGAGGAATTCCGAAATTATATGACCCAACGATGAGGCATTTCATTTTGAATGGATGGGAAAACATACCGGGATCGCAATTACGCAGTGGAGGTTCATTCATCTTGCTGCATTAGTTTTTCAATCGGTTTTGGTAACCGCCCCAAATAAAAGTTTGTCCTGTCTTTGGAAGTATTGCTTTCAGAATTATCTCTCCGTTTACTTTGCTAGCAAGTTGATCAACACAGTAGGACTTCGTCGTATCCAGTGTTGGGCTGTGATGGTTGAAAACATTTTTGGACCTCGGTAAAAAAACTACACGGGTGTACTTAAATACACAGTAAGCAGCTAAGCAGGCTACGGTTTCTTGTTTCTCGACGTCAGTGAAAGCAATTTCGCACGAGTTAATATCATGATCAGGGGCATTAACTCTGCATCACGTTCTTCTCCTTGAAGTAATGCCAAGAAGGAGAGGAAGTGCCTTCTTACGTGATGAGATGATCACGACGATCACCAAGGCGAGTTCCCGGCAACGCCTGCGACAATCTAATTTTATCAAGTACAAAATATAAAACTGAAATGGCCTACTTCTACACTATTATTCTGAAGCCATTTCTCCAAGCAGTACTGTATAAAAGTATTTCATTGACCGCTTCGAGGTTTATTTATAACAGCAAAAAAGTACAATCTACGTCATTCGCTTATTTCCACAAAACCTATAAGTGTTTCTTGATTCAAGTAAGTTAGGGAACATCCAGCTTCTTCGTATAAGAAGCCATTTAAAATCTAATATTTATAGGAAAAAGAATGTCCAACTTTAGCACTAGCCAAAAAGTCTCAAGTCTAAAACAAAAACGTTGTGACGTAATGAAGCCTTCTTATACCTTGCCTCTGTGACGCGTTGCATTTTAGGTACTATGTACCTAATGTCTACGAAACCGACAAAAAAGGTGAAAGTATCACGGTGAAAATCAGTGAACCATTTCCTCAATCCTACATAAATACTTTAGCATCAGATCCTCTAAAAGAATCTGGCGAAAAGGTCACAGGTCAAAGGAACTAATTTACTACCGTGTGCGTTGGTTGAGTCGACACAAATTGCTCTTTTGTCGTCAATAATACATGAAAGGACTTACCGACTCGCCTAATGGGATCGTAACGTTAAAGCTTGAGCTATATTGCGATACACATGGGATTTCCTTTACCCTACGCTTCAGTTTATATTTACCTTGAATGCCCTAGGCACTTACGGCAGTATTTACCACCACGGTTCATTGTTTACGCAGGTGAAAGGTCAGAGTTAAAGCAAGTTGAAATTACTCCGGAGGAATAAAAGAGCAACTGTACCTCATTGCATGTGCCATAAATACAGACTCAGTTGTAGGCCATAGCAGTAACTCAGATTCTGTACATTAAGGATTGAACAATTACAATTTTGCATGAAATTCGCGCCAGGTCGGCCAGGTGTTTATGCAGAAGACACACAGTCAGAAAGGAATATAATTTTAAGACCGGCGAGCACCCCATGGACGCCATGACATGTACAAATTAAAAATTCCCGCTTAGCTTGATTCCACAAATATGCTCGTACGTTTTACTCTTTCCACCCTCGGGTGTGATATTCACTAACCATCCCGCGTTGCCACCCACTAACTTTCTCCCTTTGTATTGCTCCCACAAACACAACTGGTTTGAATAACCTTAATGTGGTAATTGCGCTTGAATGTGACGTGTGCCCTGAATAGGCCCGGCATATGAT
>VRMD01001587.1:0-16321 GCA_009872375.1 Sminthurides bifidus
CTGCTTGGTCCAGCACTTAACCATAGGGCGTGCTTGGACATGCTTCCCTTTCACTTTTTGTCCGCTACTGCTGCTCCTATGTTAACTATATGGACCAGGCAGTATGTGGATTTTCTTGGCCAAATTTTGACGCCATATATCTCGACTTCAGCAGAAATATTTAAAATAATCACGGCGGCAAACACCCCTCGGCCCAGGCCTGTCCTTGACTGTTGTCGCAAGCATCAAAAGCAAAGGATTCTAGGGATTTTAGTTTGACCTATCCTAGTGGGAAGCAAGTAACCGTTTTCGTCTTGAACACTTGGAGGGGGTTGATGTTTGTTTTTGAAACGGTAATAAAGTACCGTAAGGTGTTTAGACACATGCCTGGAAGAGGAAGTTAAAAATGGGTTTCTGAGCAGCAAATACGTCCCCATAAACGTTTTAACAAGGAAAAGACTATTGAATGTTTTTGGTGCAGAGGCACTATCTTCGCGTCCACAGGTAATATTCACGTAGGACAGAAAGGATTTTAATCACACGATGCAGGAAGCGTAAGTATTCTGTATCTCAGACTGCCATCGCATCCGAAATCGTATCTGTCATGACATCAGACAGGTGAAGATTACTTGGCAATGCTTTCGAATCAATCCTCGTATTCTTACTTGCTCTCTAACACAGTTGAATTATATAAAACATCTGAAATTTGAATTAGCTGACTGGCAGAAACATTCGCTGAAATGACAATGGATAACTTGTAATTTGAATTGAACTAGTTGGGATCTCGTAAATGAAATTACGAAGAACCAGCTGATGCACCGACCGAATCAAAGCACTTAAACAACTTCTACAAAATGCCACCTTTATCCAGCTGATCAGAAATTAATCAGCCTAGTAGCTCTGAAAAATGAACGATTGACTTTCTTCGCATATTACAGTCCGTTTGCGGTTTATTTCTTACTGCAACGTTTCGGGTTCAGAATTTTTAAGCCCATCGAGTATGGCGCACTTGCATCCGGTCTCTACAGCTATCAAATAATTTATCATGGTAATAGTAATAAATACTTGGATTACACATATACTCAGAACTAAAATCTTTGTTCTAAATGTTACGATTTAGGGATATCTGAAATAACATCCATGTCTTCTCTACACTTCGGTATGAAGAGAGTTGCACACACATGTTCCCAAATGTCTTGAGGATATCGGTCAACCGTTTGCCATTCTCTTTTATCAAAATCGTAGCATTCTATGACACCTGTTTAGAAATTAAAGAACATGAATAAATAGAGTTGCCAATGGTTTAAGTTAGGATTACAAGTTAGGGGCTGGCACCAGATATTACCTGTAGTTCTGTCGAAAGTTGCATCGCTGTGAAATCCCCCGATAATATAGAGCTTATACCTCAAAGACCGTAGTACCGGCGTGGTAACGAGGTGTAGGAACTTCAGTAGTTACAGACCAACTATCGTTTTTTATGTCATATTCATCGATTGTGGTAACTAGAAATCTATTCCCAGTGGCTTCATCCTCGTTCCATCCGCCACAAACGTACAATTTGTCTCGATAAGCAACCATGGAATGATCAGCTCGTCTTGTCAGCATGTTCGCTTTCACATCCCACTCGTTTAGTTTGGCATTGTAACGAAGGAAGGAATTACTCACGACATCTTGTTCAAGCCCACCTTTACAGGTACAATATTAAGGCATCAGTATTATTAATGGCGCGAGCGCATAAGGGCAGTTCATTAAACGCGTGCATCCATTTGCTGTTACCTGATATGAAAAGAAAGTGTTTCCAAGCAGCTCCTGCGTGTTGCGTTCTTCCGGCGTTCCGAGGTAACGGGGAAATGTAGCACCATGAATCAGTTACAGGATCGTACCTTTCACATCGGCACGAGTCGTCATTAACGGTAGCTGAATCGTCATAGTTTTCGCTACTACCTCCAACCGCGTATAGTTTGTCTTCTACAACGTTTAGTGTAAATCTGCACCTTTCCTGCAACATGGGGGCCATAGTACCCCATTTGCTAAAACGAGGACTGAAGCAAAATCCAAAAGGGTGAATGTTTTCCTGTAAAATGGCGGCGTACTTAAGTATTCTTCACTTCACAAAATTCTTTACTCTCTTAATAGCTGAGATTCGAAAGAGTGTGCCATACCTGCAGACACTGGTTAAAACAACCTCCTACTACATACAACTGATTTTTCAGCACCACAGTTCCAAAGTTGCACTGTTCTACGTGAGGTATTGTAGTTAAATGCTTCCATTTACCAACGCTGGGTAAGTAGTAAGTGACTTCATTTGTGACTCCAGAGATGCCGAAACCACCTATTTTTATAATTGCTAATTCCATTCCTCTGGAGTTGACTAGACTGGTAGAGGCCGCTGTTTCAAGATGTTCTGAGGTTATTTGGCCAGTTATCACTTTGTACAGGGGATGAGACTGTGAACTCAAGCAGGACAGTATTGTGAGATTCCAAATCTGAGGCGAGCATTGCAGGTGGGATTTCCTAATAAATAGATCGCCTATTATTAAACGAAATGGTCAGGAAAATACTTCAGTTAAACATCAATGGTGAACTCCGCATCACTTACGCGAAAATTGATTTTGCTCAGAAGAAGTACTGCAACATGTATACGTTCTGGGCAATACTTAATCCACTGTAACACGATTTGCAGTACATCAGATTCTGCACAGTCTACAGGGTAGTCGCAGTCCAAAATGTACTCCAGTTGCGATGCTGACAGTCTTTGGAAATCAGGCGCTTGTGAAAACTCCATAAGTCGTCCACATATGAACCTGTAAACGTTTTTACGCAACTGATGCAACGAATATGTTTCTGCAAGGGTGGCAATATCAACGCAATTTTCTAGGTCCAGCTGTGCCTGTATTGTTAAAAGATCAAACTGTGTTAATTTCGAGGCTTATCGCCACATCTTCGGTAATTTCTTCTCACAGCAACATAATTATAGCTGAAATGTATTGTAAGTCCAAAAACCTTTCACTTACCTCCAAGTAACTAGAACAAGCTTCGACAACCGTTACAACTTGAACATGACTGGCTGCCGATAATACGTCTTGAATATTCGCCAAGTTCAAATGCCAGTCTTGCTGTGTAGGCGTAGTCTAACAAAAAATGCATCCCTTTAGCTGATACTCCTTCGAGTGTTATTTCCTTCTGACGGCTTTCTCGAACTTCCGTCGTGAACATGGCACGGAAGTAATCTGAGCAAGATGCAAGCACAACCCGGTGAGCCTGTGTAAAAATAATAGACGGTATTTAATTCAGACTTAATACAGACTTAATTCGTAATACTTTTTCAGTGTTAAGAAGTTTAGCTCTTACATCAAATGACTGTCCACCAGCTATCAGTGTTACATCTACTAATAAATTCTTGATTCTCAGTGCATTCAATCCTCCCAAGAGAACTCCAGTGTGCGAAGGAGATTCGAAATGAATGGTATGGTTATTGGTTACAGCTGAAATTTCCGTCGTGTCGCCAAACAACGGGCTACTCAAAGTTTCAAACATGGTGATCGCCGAAGAGTCTTCTTTTGAACGCCAACTTTTCTAACTTCGCTTCAGTACCGATAGACTATAAAGAGTTCCTGCAACATGGTTCGGCAGTCTGAAGAGGACTGCTTATCCTAACTGATCCGACGTAAAGGGTACAATTAAACAGGTCTTTAAGTCCAACGTGCTGGCAACATTTTTTCTAGTATTTCTCCACAATGATGTCTTCATTCCACAACGTTTCCGATAGTAAATCTACAACAAAATTAGAAAGTATGAAGACGGTCACCAAACGTAACAAGAACTTTCTATATATACACAACCGGTTGTTGCTGCGAGAATGATCATTGATACCACAAAAGAAGAGCTAAGTTTTGCATTAAATTTCCATATTAACTCCTGTCTTCACCGTAAAGGAAGGACATTAGAGGAATACATAGTCAAGTAAGTACAAGACTAAGGTAATAGTACTAGCAGCTGAGATCGTTTCTCAGGCTATTGTTTTCAGCCAGTTCTCATGCATGGCAATTGCAAAACGAATATGAAAAAGCTTTATTACACTCGAGCCGCAACATTATGCTCACATCGTCAACTAATCCAAAACAAAACTTTTTCTGCAGTCGTACGAGACCCTACCTACCTGAACCATATTACTTGCATTACATCGCAGACCAAACACGATGAGAGGCGAAAGGACGCACTACCACATGCGCTGCTTGTCGTAATACTATGCTGTAACAACAACCATTCTACCTTCACATCATTAACAGAGTACAAAACATAACCACGGTCAGACCAAGACGATGACCTACTTTAGACAGTAAGTAGTCAGTATGTCATGCAAAAACAGCACGTACATTACAGGAACACTGCGGAAACGGACGAAACAGTTGGTCAAGTAACTAACAACTCACGATTCCTAAATATGAATGCCCGTAGCTAAAAAAGCTGACCCCAACTTACTTCAATTACACAACTGAGCAAAGCATCCTTACACAAAGGAAGTGCTCTCAAGCTCTATGAGTAAGCAGGAGAGTCCTAGATAATTGACTCACTCTTGCAGGCTTGGAGGCCCTTGCTATTCAGATTAGATTTAATGCCTTTCACATCCAATCATATCCATCACAAAAATGAGCTAACCACCCAAATCTGTACCTTTCACATGAGTTATTGATTGCAAAACTACGAATTAGTAATAGGTCATTTACAGAACTGATTAAGTCTCCAATCGGGAACACAACGATTCTGATGACATTGAGCCCGTAAACGAAAGACGCTTTGGGCCATTCACACTAATTAGGAAAGAGGTGTGTTTATACTGCCCTAAACTCCCAAAGCGATTATAAAACACTAATGGGCGGTTGTCAAAACTTCAGTAGAAAAAAACTCAACTTTCGGGTTGTTGCGCGCAGCGCCATGACTAACCGAGCCCTAAATTGCATTTGAAACTATAAGTGCCGCCCGCTAACGCTGCAGGAACTGAAAATGTTAATTGCATAACTGCCATTATAAATCATTCTCTGCCGGTACGTAGGCTCTGAAGTTTGCTAAATTAGATTGCTTTTGTATTGCATTATTCCACTGTGATCATGGTCAAAATAAGCTCACCGAACCTGAACAAACTACATTACAGGCGTCCTGTCAGCGTCTACAGAAGTAAGTTCATAGCTTGATTCTGACCCAAGGAAACCATTAATGGTTCATTAATTACGTCAAGCTTCAAGTAAAAATGCATGTCTTCATCTTGTGACAAGAAGCACTGAAAACTGCTCCGCTGCAGACATGACAAACGTGATCTTCAACAAGCTATTACATTTGGTAACATTACCCTCCTTCATATACAAGTTGGAATCAACGTTGGACTGCTTAAGTGTAGTCTAATTCATCCGTGAAACTGAATCACGTGAAGCAATAGCCTTCGTTCCGTTGGCCAAAACTACAACTAATACAATGAGCGAGCAAATTAAAGACATTTCATCCCGGAAAAGCTGTCACATGCCACTGGTACCTGCGAAGCGAAACCACTAAACAGGTAAAACAGCCGAAGTCCTACAAGTACCATTTTTATTAAGCTCTGATGATAAAATCAAGCTGAGCTATTAACAGTTATTCGTGTCTTTCTCCATAGTGAAAGATTTAGGTCGATAGTTGCGCTAGCCTTCGCAATTTCTTAATGTCTTAATTGGTCAAATAGACTTCACTGCAGTGGTTAGACTTAAGCAATGTGTGCCCAGGAGTTAAAGTTTTTCTTCAGCAACGCAAAATTAGCTTTATTTCAACCTGAATCCAGTATATGGCAGCTTCTAGCCCTTCGGGCGTTTGAACCTACCTAACCTTAAACGAAATCAATGTGGAGTTGAACTGAAGCAATACGTACGGAGGAAAACTTTAACTTCTGGTCACACATTGCTTAAACCCAACCAATTTATACAATCTGATTACCGATTGTCAGGACTCAGGTAACCTGTCTCTCTTAAACCGGGTGGGAATCTGCAAGATTGTTAACTCTGTACGTTTTCCTGTTCTGTTGTTCTTGAGCTTACCTTATAAGGCTGTCGGCGAAAAGATGACAGCTTCGTATACGGTGATACCACAGCATCAAGCAGCAGACAATTTTCACGATCCAAGTAAAATCAATCACTAGGTTCTGCACTGGAACATATTTTCGTTAACTGAACTTCACTAAATCCGCAGGTTTCATCGTGTAATCTAAAAGCTCCATAACAGAGAATCTCTTCTCACCAACGCACTCATCTGCTGGTTCAGGTAAATCATTTATGGAGAAAACATGAGTTAGTTAATAATTAGTTAGTTAGCTATAACACATGAGACAAATGAATTTCAGTTATAAATTATGTGGGTCGTTTCCGCGCACAACTTCACTCAACACCCAGCTGAACAAGAATGAGGACAACATCACCAAGTGCTTTTGTTACAGCTGCTGCATTGCACGTGCATATAACGCGGTACATATTTACGCATGTATTGTTGTACCCTCAGAATATAACTTCAGCGTATGCCGTTTACTACCGTAACCTTGCATGTCACGGCGGAGAGTTGGTACTACATATTACATGTAAACAAATGATCGAGCCCGTGCCCGTGCGGATCTATATAAATGCAAAAGTGAGAGTCATCAAGTAAATTGCAAAGAGCATTGAGTTTTGTCCCACGAGATGCTTTTGCCGATGCCGATTGAAAAATAATTTTCTATTTCCCAATGATATAGGAATTGGCAAATTAAACTCCGGTCTAAATGTGCTTAAGTTGTGTGCTTGTGGTGTAAATCCTATTAATTCGACTTAAGTACAATTACGAAAGGTTGTTTGGCTACCTGTGTTGCCACTATAGACAACTGAGGTATATTTGAGCTGAAATTATGAGTTCACTTAATTTGTTTAGCGGTTTATGTATAGCATGAACGGTTAGGTTGTTAGGTATATGTTGAGGGATACGACTTATAATTAATTAAAAATGTTAATTGGTGTGATTTAACTGTAATTCATACCAGACTTGCGGAAATATTGAGTTAATGTAAACATGGAAGTCTGTTGTTAATTTTTGTGATTTGATTGGTTTAATTTCATCAGTGTCGAGGAATTAACGTAGGCAGACAATATGCGTACAACTATTCCATTATGCTCACCCATATTTTGGAGACGGATGGATTCATACTCGTGGCATCGTTGGAGAAGGCAAGGCGTTGCACCTTCTACTCTGAAGGCAAAACTTGAGAAAAAAGGATATAAGGTTGAAGACATCAATGAATTTGTCAAGAAGGATAGTCCATTATTTATTGACGTGGATGCCATGTGAGTACTAAGCATTATATAAATTCATAATATCGAAAGGTAGACGTTTTAATTTGATGCCATTTCAAGTGGGCCCAGTGTGGCAATGTTTTAGGAGGTTCTGCTGAGCTCTCAACAAGCTAAACCTACCAAATTCAACTTCTGTTATGCTCGTGGTTTTAGCTTGGTCAGTCATCCGTTACTGATAAATTGAGATAAAACAAGAATCACCAATTTTTTTGTTTCAGACCTAAAGCACAGCCTGTATTTCCTAAGCCTCCTGAGGCAAACGAGTCTCATCCGCTGTGGCATGACGTACGGATCAAGTTGTTTAACGATACGAACTTCCCGTTTGAAGGTATTTCACAAGCGCAGAATTTCACGAAAAGTATCAGAGTCAAAAAAGGCTTGCCAGAAGCTGTCCTGGAATTTGGAAAGTCCACAAAACTCGCCAACCAAGATGAGCTTGTTCAAAGGTAAGTTTCAATGACTACGAAAAACTATGACCTGCTGCTGAACATAAATCCATTTTAAACTTTTGCTACTATCCGTTGGACTTTAACCTTGTTTATGTTCAGGGTCATCAGACACGCTTACTTATGGGACTGCACGTTAGATAAACTTCCAAAACTAATGAATTTGGATATTCCTCAGTTTAAATTCGGTCGTTATTATGGAATTCCTGCTCAAAGGCGGAAGTAAGTAGCAGTGCAGTGGCCTAGCTGTAGCTTAAACAAATATAATTTTGAATTGATTCTATTGACTTGTTTTTGTTGCAGTGAGCTTTTACTAAAAAATTTCTTGCAACTTTGTGAGTCGAAGCTTCCGGAAGTAGCTCGTACACGGATGGTTACAAACGGTGAAGAATTTCAAACAGTTTGCCAACAAAATGGAAGCCCTACTATTTTAAAATTCAACCCCATGCTTACCATGCTAAGCAAGACGCCCTTGAAGCCAATGTATGAAGCCATTGACAAAACAGCAGAATGGGGATTACCAGACATCTATCCGTTCATTTCTGTCGCAGGCACCTCAGAAGTTAACATTTATAGCGAAGAGGACAGTTATCGTAAGTTTTTTGAAAAATTCTATTATGGTAATGCCATGTTATTATATCATTGTGAAAATTGCTTTCTTAATTGCAGCTTTTCCAGAGGAATCACCGTTTCCATATGCTCACACCACATACTTTAGCCATCATATCCCTGGATCTCATACCCATGTGTATCCCAGATGGACAGATAACCGTTTTGCTGGGACAACAGTGCTATATAATTTTGCAACAGCGTTGCTAATGGCAAGACGCAAGTTTGGGGTAAGTCAAAACGCTGAGATACAGTCTATGAAAAATCTTTTGCCATTGATGTTTTAATTACATGCTGTATATATTTGCCAGGAAAACGTTCAAGGTGTACTTCCAGAACCGATCACTACACAAGTTGTGCACATTACTGGTCAAGAATTTCAATTTTGCGTTTTTCAGCTGAATAATGCAACTTTAGATGATTGTTCGGAATCACCAGTAAAGAATATCTTATGGATAACGCCTAAAATTAATCTATTTAAAACTTGTGAACGGGACGAGGCACGAGAAAAACTTGAAGGATACAATCCAGTTGTATTCGAACTTTTTATGGGAATGTATGGTAGTGAGACTTATAGATAGATTGTAATTGGTAACTTATGCTGCAATAAACAAATCTTAGCTGTTTCTATACATTATCTGGTCATGCATGAAAGTCTAGGGAGTATACTTTCATTTCAAGATTAATTTGCCACAAGTTTTATGATAATGTTCTAACTATGAATTAGCTGGAGCGTACTGGTCATCCTTCACACTATTAGGAGTGTTCACTTTTATGCTGCATTCGGAAGCAGTATCCAACCCGTCACTGCTGCCAGTGTTTGAACTGGAGCATTTATCTGAATCACGACGATCTTTCCAATGTGGAGCTAAAACCAATGTAAAGTGTCACATTACAATTATTTTACTACAGCCTTGAGCCGCTAAGAATCTACTCAAATACCAGGAACTCCCAAAATGCTCCAGTCTCCATGACCCGTCATTTCCTGAAATCGAGTAATTTATAGGCGTGAAGGACGTATTTTAAAGTCCTAAGGATGGTGTAAACTTTTGTGGAGTTAACTTACGACAAGAGGTGCGGCAGGAGAACTTTTGGCTTTCGGGACGCATAAATCCCTCTCCAAAGGTGTTCTGGACAATATCAGAGGCAATGTGGCAGCTCCAAGGAATCCAAGCACAACGCCTACCAAAGTCTTTGAACGTTGAACTGCATCTAACGGGCTATCTTCTTCGCGCACCGCTATCATCAACGTTGCATCTTAAATGTACTACTACTCTCCATCAATAAATTCAGTGAAGATCAAGATGGTAAAAAAAACTTACCATTTGCTGCCGCAAATGCAGAGCAAGTTAGCCAGTAGGCCCAAATAACTGCTTGGGACATACACATCAAATGAAAGGCGACAAGATTTTTTCGACCGACACATCCACCAAACACTGGGCAGTGATGGTCCCAGTTTTCTATTGAACATCACGCTTTTAATGAGGTAACTTTTATGACGTAAGTTTCATTTCTAGTCCCCAAAAATCTTAGTGGTACTACTTCTTGTACCTATGCAAGAATCACATATGTGGCAATGTGCCGTGTGAGGAGGCCGGAAGTGATGGCATCTCGTGCAGTAAGAATATTTGACCAGTTTTTTTCCAACTGTGGACAAAAATTATATCTTACTTACAGAGTGTAAGCCGCCTAGAAGTTGTCTATAAGTTAAATTTTTATAACAGCACGGTCATTGGTTATAATGATAAATCATTTTTTCCATACCTGCCACTGTCTTGTACGGGGTGGGAAGCCCTGAGTTGAGCATACTGGTGACTGTAACAGAATTTTTAACTACTAGTATGAAAAAATGAGAAATCATTTCTTGGCATGCATCGACAAAAGTAACAAATAACAGTTTAACGAACCTTCCTTGGCATTTTTGTACGCCTCTGCAAATGACGGTTTTACCAGTACTCCGGGGTCGCCAAAGCTGATGATCAAGCACGAAATCACACAGATACCGAAGATACTAACGCCACCTACGAAAATTCCGTAGTTGTACTCTGCATACCTATGTGATGAATGTATCTTGAACTTCATTCACTCAGTACCAATATAACGTAGAAAAACTGTCGTATTTAGCCCCTTTATAATATAGGTCCTATTGCTATTTATAGAAGTTTTTAAAACGAAACACCAAAATGATAAAAAAAACTTACTCAGATATGAACACAACGCCAACAATCACCGTCCATATCTCCAAAAGCCACCACCAGCTTCTAATAGGGCCTATCATTATATTGCCTCCACAAAATGCTTTCCTGTTTCCGTATCGATTCCAGTTATGTTGCCTTTGCAAAAGTAACTTGACTATCCTGTCGCTGTCCGTAGGTTTGTGGTACGCCATGGATTGTAATGTGCTTTTTGCCGGATTAATTATAAGATGACACTACTTGCTACGCTACATTACAGTTTTGAAACAGTTGTTTTTAAACCTTCTGTTTTGACATTTACAATGAACCACTAAAACTTACATAAAGTTAGTCTGGGCAGACTCTATGTGGAGTTTTTGGTAGTTACACAGTGTTAGCAAAGAAATTTTTCATTTTCTTGATCGGATAGAAAGACCGGGTTTCATATGATGAGTGATAACCAGCTCAACCTTTCAGGCTTCTGCCTCCATGACAACGACAATACTTCAAGCATAAAATGTGCTCATTACTTCAGAATTCAGAACAGACCTTGCCGACCCAATCTTGAGCAATTATCGTGAATTTTCAGGATCTAAGTGCTTCATCCGTGGAGTACTTCTTATATTGAGAGCTTACTTTTGACTCCGTAGAGTATTGTGGCATATTACTGATAGTAATTCTGAACCAGCTTTCTGTTATGCCCGTAAAACTTCTGCTGGCTTCAGTCGCTTACGCTTAAGATTACGATCATGAATCTCGTGCTAAAGATTCTCGTTGAAATCATTTGTTTCATGGAATTCTTTTCGTTTTTCCAGCCAAGTAACCCTGGGTTTGGACTGAGTTAGTACTACACCTGGAATGATGCCACGAAGGGGACAAATCAAGGAATATTGATTTAACATACTAGTACGTACCAACGCACCCTTTGGAAACTAAAGCTGTTACTTCGCACTATGAGTACTTTTCGCACGACTAAACTTGGTTAATAGAATACTCACTACATTTATAATTTTTCGGATGGAAAACTGCAAGAGTTATGAGGAAACCTTCAATATATCACAGGACAAATTGTACAGAAGCATTAGACTAAAACATCAATCGTGAGTAAGATTGTACGAATTTAGATCATTTACTATCAAACAAAACGTATACAAGAGTTATGAGGAAACCTTCAATATATCACAGGACAAATTGTACAGAAGCATTAGACTAAAACATCAATCGTGAGTAAGATTGTACGAATTTAGATCATTTACTATCAAACAAAACATATTTCTGGTTCGATATGTTGATTTTTCAGAACCACGGATTCAACATGCATGTCTGTGCAATTTCATCCTAAAGGCAAAGTTTATGCGGTGGCTTGCTCTGATGGATACGTCAAGATTTATAGGGTTCAGCCAAAACTCAAGCAGCCAACACTGGTGGTAACGTTGAACATGAAGGATGAACGCCATAAATGTTGTGCAACATCTGTCAGGTTTCGTCCCTGGGGTCTTGGTGACGGAAACCCAAATAATTTATTGATTTCCACATGTAAGTTACCAGAACCCTAAAATCACGTCTTATTCTAAACACTAGTATTAATATAAACTATTCACGTAAAAAACAACTTGTACTCTGTAGTTACCAATGGTCGGGTAAAAACGTTTCATTATCCGAGCTCGGAATGCGTGCACACCATTAACGAAAACCGAGAAACACTAACTTCACAATACAGCGTCATTGGAGATACTTTTGCTACCACAGGCAATGACGGTACATTGATTGTTTATGATGATGAGACGAGGGAGAAGTTGGTCGAATATACAACTCCATTTTATTGCAACAGTTCTTTTCGTCGGATGTATGCAATCGCGTACCATCCAACGAATCGAGATGAAATCCTCACGGGTGGCTGGGATGGACTCGTAAGGTATTTTGATATTCGAGTATCAGGGATGATCAAGGAGTTTCACGGTCCACAAATAACTGGAGAGGGACTTGCTATTAGCCCTAAAGGGAACGAGGTTTTTCTTACATTTATTTAATTTAAGTTTAAATTTTTTATTTAAGTCATCCACTCGACGAGAAAATCCAGCACCAAATGATTTGAAATGGTTAAATAGGTTTGCACAGCATCTTGGCGCAGAGACGACCCCTTGCAACTTTGGGACTACGGAAGTGGAAAACTTATTCGGAATGTGACTTTCAAAACGAATGTGACGATACAGAATTCGTCTATGATTTCAAGTCCGGTCTGGAATAATCTTGGCACTTGCACCAGCACAAGTGAAGAATCGCTTTCACAGCAAGGTTTTCTGCCTCCCATAATAGCCACAACTTACTATAATTCTCTTAAGGCATCGAAGTACAGTGGCCTTGTTGACGGTTCAGCTTCAACGTTACCTCGTATGCTCTATAGTTGCAAATATTTTGTCAATTCGGACTTCATTGCTGTATCAGGATCACTGAGCAATGGAGCATTGGTTATTAATAAGAACACATCACAGGTAACAGCACTTTAGTTCCGAATTCCAAACTGTCCTAAAAACTTCCATTCCGTGTTTAGACAATTTTTATCTGAAATCCATCCAGGTAATTGCCGGTGTCAATGATTTAGACCACCATGTCTACAGCATCGACAGCTATAACACTTTGTTGGCCTTAACATCTGGCACAAATGTTGCTCTCATGGAGATTAGTGATGACCAAAACTAGTTTTCTTCACCAAAACGCAAACTTCGTCTGAAGTTTGTGTCAATTATCTGGTCGTGAAAGAGCACGTACTACAGGTCACCTTTTCCTCTTCCAGCCACTTAAAGTTCGTCTACACCTCTAACACACTCACATGCTTCGTCTTGAGCTGTAAGATAAGGTTTGCAACCTAACGCTGTTGTCCCTGTGTATAGTAATTTTGCTCCTAGTTGGCACCCTGTGAAGTATTCAAAAGCAAGATCAATACAACTGTTGTATACTAAGACTATCATATTGATTGACAACAGTTACCTTTAGTTTCAAGACCGCTGAGCTCTCCTTGTTTTGATCTGCACTTTCGATACAGGCATTTCTTGAACTTGAGATCACATTCGTCTTTATCATTTCCACAGACAGAATAGCAGAGGTCATGTTCATTACAACAGTCCACAAATTCAGACAGCGGAAGCATACCTTCTTTTAGATATTCCTGACCAGCAGAAAATTCACGTTAGCATTATTTTACTGCATGAATGAGTTAGTATGAACAAAATTACCGCTTTTTGAAGCAGCAAAGAGTAAAAATGTGTATTACCTCCAATCCAAAAGACCCACAACCATTTGAAGATGGTACAAAACCTTTTCTCGGGATCGGTACCTTTCCTAAGAAATCCACGAAAACCACAGCGAATCAAGATGGTTTCTGACTTTTCCTCTTTGATAATTTTTTCACACTCATTCAAATACACTGCGTACATTCAAATACATGCTCTTACCCGAAGGACATTCGTGCCGGCAATCTTCATCAATGGTTGCGTCAATAAACTCCCCAAAGCCACGAATACCACGGTTCAGCTTTTGAACCCCAGCAGCAACATCTTGTAAAACATGCTCAAATTCATCAAAAAATGAGCGTATTTTGGACATAAATCCCATTTCAACAGTTGATTGTTTTTCATAATTGTCTCCTTTTGTATCATTCAAAATTATGAGCACTATAAATGACCTTAGCATAGTAGTGTAAACAAACTTCTTGAAATTCGTCATGTCGAGACACCCTGGTTATAGGTTCAGGTATACCTGGAAGACAAAAAACGGTTTCCAGTTAACATTTTTATAGCTTCTTTGCGCATACAGGTAACTAGTAAATAATAAAAATTGTTCTTTGCTAACTACCTCGATCTCCTGTTTCTGAAACCTATTTTTGCAGCCAGGTGAGAACAGTGTAGATGCAATGTACAGTTTAACTACAGCGCAGAGGATCGTCAGCAGCAGCACCACTTTTTATATCACACGACGAAATAAAAACATGACAGCTATTTAAGTTTTATTGATCGTGATCGTAAATGTAATGCCAATATCGGAAGTTGCAATCAATCTGACTAACGATTATTTGCTGCGATCAACGCAAATATTTAGCCTGGAATTATCGTATAACCAAAGGCTTAATCGAGAAGGTAATAGTTGTCGATTGAAAAATTAACTATAATAAGGAAACATTTTGAGATTATAACTACGTTTTCGCGCGTATTATTTCAAAACCTCCAAGTTGTACACGTACACGCAGAAGTGCACAAGTGCAGTATATATTTCAGTATTTGCTTTATTACTCATATTCATATTCGAATGAATGGTCACACGGAGATTAATTAGAACACCAATTTAATTCTGATGACATGAGCTTGTTATTGAAGAAGACTAATTAAGAGCTTCGACTCCTTCAGCTTTGTCACTCGCTCCCTCTGGCTCATCCCTCCCACGCACATCAGTACTGATGGCTTTCGAGACCATTGCGAAAGATTGACTTGGAATCGTTGCGGTTTCTACGAGAGAAATTCGTTCCTTTTTACCCCGGTACCGCTTATACGTAGCAAACGCACCTATGAGCGTTGTCTAAAAGAATTTCGATATGAAAGCATTATTACAATTGTTTTTTTTAACAGATAAACTTTCATGGAAATACCTTTCTCCGCTTCTCCCGCAGCGAATACTTACCAATGCCACCAAAAAAACAATGAGCGCAAAAACCCCCACTTGTACAATGTCTAAGAAACTCGCCATTTCACCACCAGAAGAAATTTTAGACGTATAGAAACTGCTGATCTGTTTTAAAAGACAGTTTTTACGTAAGGATGCCACTCATTAATAAGCTGAAGGGAATCATGCAAGCAGCAGAAAAAGTCTCGCCTGACGTACCAAATTCGCCATACTTTTACTTCGCTTTGAAGCTTGCATGGATGATCTTGAGACGAGACGTGATTTGCAATAAGGGGAGTCTTAAGATGAGAAATACATTCAATCAAATTATGCTCAAAATTATGCTCAAATTATGCTCAAAATGCTTACACATGTGTAAACCCTACAGGTAGCTCAATCATTCATCAGTCTTTATCATGCAGAGAAATATAGACTGTGTTTCGTGCTTCGTCTCATTTTACTAATACAGTTCATGTAATAACGACATTGGGCTAAATCAGAAATCATGAAATTGCTCGGATGTACAATTTGTCATGCATATTGTGTTCAAGTTGATGTCGGTTATGCGTAAAACGTTAAGTCGTAATTACTAATGACCCTGTTTTGCTCAAAATCAATCTGTGGCATGCATCTAACCTTTTCTAACGGAATTAAAATCAGGAAGTACGTTTCTACAAATTCTATTCGCATTATGGCAGATGTATAGTATCTAAATCGTTTAATTGAATGTTTGACGTGATGAGAGATTGTTAGTTCTGAAAAGAATTTTCTTCGACAATCACCATTAGCCCAATGGAAAATTCATATCTCAGTAGAGCAACTATTGTAATTTGCTCATACAATGATTAACCTGAAAATTCCAATTGAATTGAGGTATAAATATGACAGCTTTCAAATCATTCTTAAGTTTGAGCAACAGTAACGAGCATATACGTTGAGCTTTCAATCTTTCACTGTGGACCCTTAAGTTGCAAATTGCAGAGTTGGTAAAATTGTCACGATGAAATTCTCCGTGGTGTATATTGTTGCCGTTCTGGCGCTTATCTTCGCTTTCTCTTACGTTGAGGTGAGTATTCACAGTAGTTACACAGTATTGTCTTATAATAAAATTTTATTTTAT
>VRMD01001588.1:0-16317 GCA_009872375.1 Sminthurides bifidus
ATGGATATTACATACCCGTGGTGGCTTCAATGGCAAAATATTTAACATCTACGTCGCCGTCATCTTTTAACTTTTCTAAAACTGGTTTGATGTGGCTAGTTGCCACTCTGTGGGAAAACAAAAGTTCGTGAGTTTGAAAACTAAAAACATTGATATGCAAGCAACTATTCCAAAAGTGTGTAGTAGTACATACCCCTTATCGAGAACAGGTCCAACGCGCTGGAGAGTTTTAGCAACATTGAAACGAACATTTGCGACTCCGTCCGTGGCCATCTGGATAACTGTAGGTAGCATATGTTTCGCCGTGATTTCTGGACCGCAAACTTCAGCAAGCACCTGCAAACCAACATAAGAGTACCATGTTTAAAACCTTTGTCTGTCGTAATGCTAACCGATATCAGTATATCAAACCCATAATCAGTAGTTACATACGTACATTTACACAAAATAGACAAGTCATTCTATGGAGGTAGTTAGGATCTCGTGACATCGCTATAACTTTTGGAATAACTGTGTTTTCCGCCCATTCAGCTCCAAACTTTTGTACAAGTTTCTTCAAGTTAAGAGTTGCAGCCTCTCGGATGGCAAAAACATGGTCTACCAGCCATTGCATGCACAAGGAGTTCAGCTTTTCATCAAAAAATTCAACACCTAGCTGGCCAGCCAACAATGGCATGTACTCGATAATAGCCAGGCGAACTCTCCATTTGGAATCTTCTGCTAGTTCCACAATCGCTGGTAATAAAGACTGAGAAAGCTACAAAATAAAATCGAGAGCGGTTTATTTCCAGTCACAAAAGGTAAGGTGCTTTTAAAGACAATATTACAGAAACTTACTTGCTGGATTCCAATAACTTCATTTACACAATCCAAATTTGAGATGATATTCAGACGAACATCAGGGCATTCATCCTTCAGTTGTGACAAAAACAGAGGGAGCAAGTGCTCAATGGTGCTACGTGAACAGATTGAAAAGATTAGCACATCATGATCACGACGTATTATGGCTCTCAATTCGTATTCATATATGATTGTAAAAGTAGTGCAGAGTTTCTATACAAATTTATAGAATATGCTAGCCTTACTTATTCTTTCCTAAGATGGGACTTAAGCCCATTATCACCGAAGCCAGGGCAGTTTTGACGTGTTGATTAGGATCAGCTACTAACTCCTTCACGCAAGGTAGTATGTGATTCATGATCACGGTCTCTTGCACTGCAGGGTCGAGAGCATGGCAGAATTCTCTGACCTACAATACATGAATACATTTATTATTCACTACAGACAATGCACAAATAGACGAAACTCATGCACTGGCCATTATGTGTAGTGCCTGTGTCCATTGTGTCTAGTGTGTAGTGCATACCTTGTTCGCTGCGGCTGCTCGTACTTCTGCTTCGCAGTCTTTCAGCAACGATTGGAAGGCTGGTACTAAGTCCGTTTTAGTGATTTCAGGGCCAACAGCCTATGAATGAAAATAGTCATAAAAACATAATGAGATACTTGATGTTGTAAGCACATAATTCAATCGATCAAAATTACATATTGACACGCAATCTTAAAATGCATAGAATACCAGCTGTTCTTGATTGCCGGTACAGGTTTCGGTAGTTCACTTATTCAGTAACGCATTATTAAACAGTTAAACATATAATCCTACAAAACAACTTAATCGACTTACCTTCTGAAGATCCGTGAATTTATCGGCAACCATGTATCGGACTCGCCAGCTTTTGTCTTCAGCAGATTGGCGCAAAGTGGGCATAAGCAACTGTTCCGTATCCTCTTGGGCCAAAAGCGAAGCAATGCTCACGCAAGCTTCAACAGCAAGTAATCTCACAGAGTCCTGTTTAGAAGAACAGGTGAACTAAGTAATCCACATCAAAATAAAAGTTTCTACTACTGTTTATTATGACAAAAACATTATACCTGTTCATCCTGCGCAAGGTTGACAAACATGGGGATGATATCAGATTTCAGATACTCTGGTTCCACAACTTTTGCCAAATCTCCTAATTTACTCGCCGCAGCTCTTCGTACCATAGGTGTGTCATCCTGGCAGAGACTTCTGAAATGGCTTCGCAGATCACCTAGAAGCAAAAAATGATTGAATTAAGTACTACGCGTCGCAACAAAAATAAGTATACAAAAGTTTTAGCCGATCAAAAATGCACGTACTTCGGACAGTGGTTGAAACCATCGGATAGCAAGCGGAGAACAATCCACATGCTGATGTTCTTGAAGTAAACCAGTCTCCAGACGCCAGACGCTTAACCAGAGGTACAAAATAGTGCCTCCAAGTCAGCCACAGAGTGCTGTCCAGATATATTTCGCAACGATTCTACAGCTTTATCCCGAACAACTGTTTCTTCAACTGTAGCCAGCGATTCTAGTGGAGCCTAGGTTCACAAAATCATCAAACTCAATTGCCCCATCGGTTCGATGCGTAGTCTGTACACAAAATGTTGTTTAAGACAAAAACATTTGCAGAATCAAGGAATTACCAGTAAGCAGTGCACATATTCCGGCCCGCCGACGAGAGTCGTGAAATTTCCCAATTGTTCTGCCAGCGCCAATAAAACTTCATCTTCATCGTAGATTGTGTCTGCCAAAAAAGGTATCAGCTCCGATCGGGTTCTTTCCACACCCAAAGCCAGCGCAATTGTCGACAATTTCTTGATGGAGTTTAGTCTCAACTACATGAAAATCATTCCGAAATTAATAATGGAATCCCACCACATTCACATGTACACTCAACGCCATCATGATTTAATTAAATAAGTAATAGCTTCACTTCCATGTTGCGCACACACAAATATTTTTTAGTTACTCAAGTTCCATTTCCTTTTCAATTTACGTGCTTCGAAAATCAAGCACCTTCCATCATCAAGCTCCGAGGGCTTTCACTCAAATTCAATCCGTACTGAACTTAAGACAACAAGCTTTTTCATCCAACTCATTATCGGTACGAGAAGCATCCTGACACAAAGCTTGTGTATCTGAACTCTTCTATGTTCAAAAGTTTAAACCAACTGCAGCTGTACTTATCAATTTAAGCAATGTATCGTAACCTGCGTACCAGATAGTAATTCGCAAGGACGGCTCTGAAGTTTGCCATCTCTTCAGCGTTACTAATTAATGACTTAACTTTAATGATTCAGTCTTTGATTTAGTCATTGGCTAAAGCCCATTAGAGCTATCCGAACCCTGTATGGCCACTTCCTAATTCCTATCAATCCATCCGCCCTTCATCCACATCTTTTTAACAGTCCAACATCAATACCAGTGTCGTCAATCTGTGTTGATTTGGTAAAAACGCCTTAACACTATCACTGACCATTAGTAATCGAGAAGGTAGTTGATGAACTTATCACCACCAATATTGTTAGCATAATATATTAATAAATTACCTGTACATCCTCATTCCGGAGCTCATCAATGAGCACAGCGATAGGATACAGTGATTCATTCTCGCACTGTTCACTGGTTGCCATTCTGACAAATATTGTTTTTAGCATAATATATTAATAAATTACCTGTACATCCTCATTCCGGAGCTCATCAATGAGCACAGCGATAGGATACAGTGATTCATTCTCGCACTGTTCACTGGTTGCCATTCTGACACAAGTAACTTTGCCTCAACTAACGAAGTAATGACTCAACAACTTTTAATCACCAAAAAACCTTTAGAATTTTCAATTACACAAGCTATTTAGATTTCCTACAAGATTTAATAATCCCACGCACTTATTATTCAGTACGCCGATGCGGGACACACCAACTTTTCCTGTCGTTGCAACTTCCTAAAACACAATTGGTCATGAACCCCTTTAGAATATCAAACTGACAATACGATAGTAATCACATTTAATTAATATTTAACAATATTTAGTTTTATTTTTAACACTTCCTTAAACCCCAGAAAATCAATGACCTCGCCTCTAGGGAACTCTGCCATACACCTGAAACGGACAGAATCCAACAGAAAAGTGACGATTTCCTTCATTGACGAGTACGGAACAGCTCAGCCGCTCAATTTAAAGTAGCACCTTCCCAGTGAATTCTTTTATGTTAATTTACTAGCTGATTGTGGAAAGCTTAAACCGAGCACTATGGACGAGGAATTGCGCACAGCTCTTTCGACGGATCAGCGGCAACTGCTCCTGTTTCTAGTGCAGCTGTAAGCACCTAGGTGTCGCGCTCGTTGTCTGTCCAACCTGTGCGCTACGCTAAAAGCTGTAGTATTTCGTGCCATTATGATTCACAGTAAACGTTTGCTTTTGCTTGATTGTGTCTCGGTTTCACCTCATGATGCAATCTTTATGATCTCAAAGCAATCTGATAGTTTGCGAAAATATTTCCCAGTCCATGCAATCATCAATAATGATCTTCTAGACCATTATGAAGTCAGCCGTCCAGGGCTTTTATTTCACAAAATTAATAGAATTTAACAATATTCAATCAATAATATCCCTTAACTCAGTCCATCAAGGAATCTTCAAAAGATGTTTTCTAGCTAGTTCTGCCTAGCAGAATTATACCATTAGCTTAGCTACTAAACGTAATCGATTAAAAAATATGTTGTTAACAACACAGGTCTAATCGTATTCCTGTATATGCTATTACTATAAAATGTTACCAATAAAGGATGAGTACATTCGTCAACTTTCTACGTTTCAACTCGACGTGACAAATGACATAAAGGAGAAGACAAAGTAACCGGACATGCTGGAGTATTTTCAAAGATCACACCTTACGACTCATATTTGCAATAGTTCAGTCCTACAACTAGTAGTTGAAGTCTTTCCGTCATCACGGAGTGGATGCGTGCGCTATTCCTTCCCAGGGTACACATTGATCAAAATCAATTGATCACGATCAAAATATCATACTTTTGAGTTTGTTTTCTAATTCCACCATTTTCCAGAATCTGGTGACAGACAAACATGTTAACACTGATTCGATTGATATTAACAGCTATTCAACGACATGTGTAGTGCACTAACAAAAAATTGTTATTCTAACATTAAAAAGTACAAACAGATTGCTTAAAATGATTGAACCAGTCGCTGCAGTTTACTGCTCAGTCAATCACGTCTTCGCCACATTTTTCAAGAATCCTGTAATTCACATTCAAGTTTTCACACTCCAACAATCTGATTGATAAGAGAGATGAGAGAGCCATAACAGTATAAAATGCGCAAAATTGATTGCATACTGTTTTTGATACTGCATGGATGCACAGTTTCTAGAAATCCTTTGTTGCACCTACCACGTGACTTTTAATTCCTTTTTTAATTAGACTTAACGCTGCAACAAGCAGTGTGTTTTAATTTTAGCGAATTCCGAATCCGTTACTCGGTACATTTTGAATCCTCATAAATGCGAAAGTGCCAGCATAATCAAACTTTTTAGGATACCAGTTGTATTTAAAATCAACTCGTCCGAACTTTTGTCACTCTAGGCCATAGCTTACTTTTTCTCTACCAAGCCTTCTTTCTCTCTCTCCGTCCAAAGTTGAAAGTAAAAGTTAGACGTCACACGCTACTCTTTCAAACTCAGTGCAGTCTAGAATTCGTAGAAATACTTTCTTTAAAGCTACCTTTCTCTCTACTGGTATCCTATGCGTACTTTTCAGGAACAAAAGATTTTGGTATTGCAATAGCATTTGAAATAGTATGGACTTTATGGAGGGCATCAGGCTCTTCCGCTCGACTGATATAAAAGGAATTTAAAAGACTGGATATTGAAAGAGGTGAACATGTGTGAAGAGCTTACGTGAAGCATTTTAGCGTAAAAGCACATGATGACGCCGTTTCGTCTCATGCCAAACCTTTGCCTTACTTCGGCCTTTGTGATTTTCTTTGCTCAAAACACTTCAGTCCCGAATGTTTAACATGCCAAAAACATTGCCTGACCCTGAGTTTGTGGTAGATGGCTTTGAGACATGGAGAGACACGTTGTCCGAATGCATGCAGCGTCCTCACGGTGTGTGCACCGCCATTATAAAGTTACACCTGTTCAATGGCTGTCACCCCTCCAAAGGAGACTTGTTTACCCCTTTGTTGCTTTTGGTAAAAAGATTTAATGGCATGTCTTCTTTGAAGTGCTGGCAGGGATTTTTTCCTACTCCTATCATTGCACGGACTAAATGGCGATGAAAGCTCGTCGAAACTTGGCATTGAGGAAGGTGTAAAGGACGGGATTGATGCAGGAGTTGGAGGACCCGAGCCACTGAGCAATAGGTGCGAGAATAGAGTACAGTTTCTCTTCCCACTTGTCCAAATGGGGGTTACCGAATTTCAGTCGGGTGAAAATGACATAGAGGGGGAGCCAACTAAGTAAAAATACGAGGATCACCACCATCAGCATTTTCAGCACGCCAAATTTCGCCTTCCGGTGAATCTTCTTCACGTTCCCGATCGCCCCCATCCCGGAGTCCATGGGTACCTTTCTCCGCATTACGCGCCACCAGATGAGAGTGTAACAAATGGAAATGCCGCCCAGCGGGAGCAAGTAACAGAGGAGTAAGTTACCGACGAGAAAGTACAGATTTCCGTTCACCTCCACAGGCCAAACTTCAACGCAGAACGTTACTTCGTCAGAGTCTTTGACGAGATCGAATACGAGGGCCCAGGGCAAAATAATTATCGATGAAATGACCCAAATCATCCCGATCGCATAAGTGAGCCCGGCGCTTAGCAAGTCCCTTCTTCATGGGGAACCAGACACCGAGGAGTCTGAAAAGAATGAGAAAATAACAAATTATATATGTAAAGCTTTACTCAAGTTGGAATGGTGTTGCGGTTTATGATTACGTGATTCATATCGTCAGATTTTGATCATGGAAAAGAGAAATCAGTGAAACTTTAATGATTCAAAGAGCATTCAAATGCGTTTGTGGTCACAATTCGGTTACGAGATAATTTATTTTGGTTGTTCGCCCAGCCTTGGCAAAAAGCTCTGAAGAAAACTAGTTGCATTATACCCGGAGGCGGGTTCAACGAGGTTTCATTTCTTTTCATATTTGTAGTTTTGTTACGTATCAAAGTTCATTAAGATGCATTAGGTGAAGACGTCTAGCCTACTTCCTAGTATTTTACACTTTATGATTCCTTGTGGACTCAAGGTTCAAGGCCATTAGCCATTCCACTATGCCTTTTAGTACTTTCATCAAGCTTTCTTTTCCCCAGCAAAATTTCAATAATTGAGGCTGGCTGGGTCAGAATTTTCTCAAGCGAAGCCTTTTTGAATAACCAATTTAGCGAATATCTTTCCGTTCAAAACTAACCTTTCATCTATCAACTAAGCCCGCTATTGTGCAATTGTGACAAACAAGCCTTTGTTGTTATCTACAGAAGGGCTTTTTCATCTTTTTTGCCTGTTATCATGAATATCCTCACGTGGCTTTTGCCCCATGAGCTGGTCAATAAGATTACGGAGTTTTAAATAAACTTCAAGTCACATGAAGGAAATGCGAGAAAAAACGTGCTTTTATTTGTCGTTATTTTTTAAGCTAACCAAAATATTAAATGATGGTTTCATTTGTCTAATTTTAATTTTTACGACATCTTGTTAAGAATTTTAGACCGTCGATTTGTCGCGGCCGTAACATGTCCGCATTCACCGCATTATTATGAATCTTTCATCGGTTGGAGGGTTTCGTTTTCATTGCTCATTTCAATTGTAAGTATATGCATCTACAGATGATTTCTCTGCTATGGTTGACAACCCTGATAGATTGCAAGTTCCATGCACATTTGATGAATCATGATTTATTTGTTTCGGGGAATCATTAATAATGTACCGCGGAAATCATTTCCAGCGTTCAGATTCAAGAGCAGAGCAACAGTCAGAAGAGCTTCAAAAGTTATGAATCAAAATTTTTGATTTGAACTTGTGAACGAGTTTTATCGTCCTTTTGTGTTCCATTTGAGCTTCATCAGCCTCTTGTCCCGAGAAATGAAGTCGAGAAAAGTTTTATTGAAACTTTGCATAAAAAATTCATATAGGTATGCTTCACTCCCGATTCCTGGATCCAATTTCTATAGTTATTTGTCTTATTGCTCATTAGAAGTTGTAGAATTAACGTAGCACAAGTTCTATTTGCTCTCTCTGGTCGCCTTCGCCTTCACCTCTTACTTTTCCCTTTCATTAACTTTGGACAGTCACGTGAATAGAAGTTTTTCAAAGGATTTGTTTTCCTGTATTCTTTTCACCATCTTGATTAACTCGGTAATTATAAGTTTTCATGGCTTCTGTAGACGACAACGTCAATACTGTAAGCGATATCGTTCCTCGAAGTTGGCATTTCAACTCGAACATTTTAAAAGTTGGAACACATTTTACGTCATATTTTTAGGAGCAAGTTCTTCATGTCCCTCTACTTGCCGGTACTGCTAAAGAATTTTCTCCAATTTCAAAAAGACTTGTTATTATGCTTCGGCAAGTAGTGGTGACCTACAATTTGACCTGGGCTTGGTCCTTGCGGTTTCGGTTTCTGAATGAAAAATGTGAGATGAAGTTCTCCGTGTGTTCCTTAAACTTTTAGTTTACTTTTCAATTTGTTTCTTTCTGTTTACCGTTAAAAGTCAACAACACATACACATAGCTCGTTTAATTTCTGTGATTACCAAGTTGTGACTTGTGGCCCGATTTTGTGAATGTAAACCCTCTGATTCAGGTTTCTATCACATTAGTTAGCAAGTTACCCCATTTCTGAATTTCAACTCAGTTCAAGATTCTGTAGATTTAATTCGAAGATGTAGTCTCCTTCCCTTGCCTCACTCCTTAGCTTCCCCCCTTATAGTTTAGCTCGTTAACAAGCTAATACCTGTAGGCTTCTTTGAAATTGTCTTTTCCAGACTTAAGATTTTTTGCATAAGAAAAAAACCATGTAACCCATCTTTTCTCCTCTATTTTACTCATGACTACGTATTTCATCTTCCAAACTGGATTTATTTTTTCAGGATTACCTCTACTTGGAAATCCGACATCCTCTCGACCTAATTCTAAAGCTACCGTCAACTTTATTTCTTGATTGAAAAGGAAACTTATACAGTTGAAAACTTGCAAACTCATTTCAGGACAGAACTTGTTGATTATTTTTCCTAAGCCGTCTGCACTATCATATTCTAGCTCATCAACTGTACCGAGAAACTTTTTGGCTTCCCTTCAATCAGCAAATATATACTCTTACTCTACCCCAATCAAGAACCAACTTCAAGCACACTCTTTTCCTTGATTTCCTTTGGAAACTTGCTGCACTACGACTGCACGAAGTTGTAGTTTTCCCACAAAAAAATGTCCCCTGCCAACTCTCATGTTAATACCATCTGTGGGAAACAGTATGATGAGAAAATCAAGCCGAAAAGAAAGTCAAAATTCCCACTCTTGTTTTGCTTTCTCGCTCTTGTGGATTTGCGAACCGTTAGAAAAAGTGCCAGCGGAAAATTATGCTTCGGAACAAGCGCATTTGGCACCAAGAACAATGATTTTGGACCCACAAAGAATTTACGGCCAAGTCCAAATTGCTCTTCTTCCCGTAATTGTAACCATATCAAGGGCATTATCCTCCCATCAAAGGCTGACGTTTATCTTTCACTTTGTCTGCCTGGATAAAAAAGTGTTTTCATTTCCTCCAGCCAGTCGGATTTCAGCCTTTAAGGTCACAGTCGAGGCTTTTGTCACACACATTCAGTTCCAAAGACAATAGCCGTGGCTTTATCTGTCATTGCCTTCACTCCCGTTTATAGTTAAGAACGGCAAGCCAGAGCCTCTGCTCACAAGCTTTGATGAGGAGCTTAATCATGGTCGTAAAAGTAAATTGTTCTTACTTGTCCACCGAAATTGCCACCAGGGAGTAGACTGAAGCGCAGACAGAAACACCTTGGATGTAGTTCATCCACTTTGCACATCCACCACCCAAGGACCCAAGCTGTGGAATATGAGAAACAATGTCAAAATTTTCGAAATTCATGTTCACTCCAAGGAAGTAACGAGCTCATTCTGCCTTAAGGGCTCCCTGGCATTTCAACACCCTTGAGTAATTCTTTTTAGGTAATACTATATAAACACTGTCCTAAGTGCTGTACTTCCTGTTTTCCGGTTCTTGTAAACTCAGATGAGCTGGACTTGAACTCACGACTGAAATACCGAAGGAAAGTGATTCGTAAATCAAGAAAAATCTAATTAAATCCTACCTGTGATATAATTGAAACAAATCTAATTAATGGCTACCTGTAATGGAGGCAAATCAAATTTTTTGTCTCGTAATGCTATGTTTCTCAAAATCCCTCCCCTTTTTCACACCAACTCTAATCTTTCCGGTTGAATCATCGATGTAATAAAAGACAATGTATTTTTCATACTGTAAAATCTTCCGCTCTAATTTTTTCGCAAAAGCTCGTATTATCTTTTATCTTCGGAAAAGAAAGCTTTCTACACTAATGTACACCACAGGGAGAGGAATTATGCAACGCTATCTGATTCCTCTGCGGTGATCCGCCTAATGGAGCAGAGCAAGAGGTTAGTCCCCTTAGGATTGCCCCCAAGCATGAAATAAAAGAACTATTACATGAGATAGAACGAGATTTTGCTGATGTAACTCTCAGTCATGTGAAACCAAATTTAAAGAGATTTCCTGCTTCCTTTTGTGAGATAACTTTCACCTCCATTTTGAAAAATGTAAGGGAAGCATTTCAACTGCAAACTTGAACACTCACTGCATTTTGACCTTGGAACATGCTTAGTGAAACCCTAGGAACGGTTGATACTCCCCCGAGTCCTTGTTTCCGGCCTTTTCCTCCTTTTCACAGCTTATTACTTGACGTACTTGAGTGATGTTTTAAATTCAATTCACGTACCAGTACAAATCTGAAGCAAACAAGTTGCGTTATGGCGGTGGAGATTTTCCCACTGCTTGACTTTTCTCAAATTGGTTCTCTGGAAGCTACTGATTCCTACTTTCACTGCTTTCTCCTTTTGCTTACTCCTAGGCTTAAGTGCTAGCTTCCCCTCCTGCCTTAATCACGTGTAAGCAGACACGGGCCTGGCTATAGCTATTTATTAAAGTTGATGCTCGAATGCTCACTTGCATTTACTGGTGCACGTGACACGAAGCTCGTGTTATCAGATTGCCTTGTTTGAGATGAATTTAAAGATGTTAGAATTTGTCGGGAATGACTTACGGAGGAAGATGTTTGATAGGAGCGTGGCAGGAATACAAAATATGATTACGAGCAGATCCGCGATAGCAAGATTAAGTATGAACAAGTTGGTCACAGTCCTCATGCTCCGTGTCCTTAGAATAACAAGCACGACGGAACTGTTCCCGATAATCCCCACCAGGAAAATCATCGAGTAGGCAACAATGAAGAGGATTGTCCATTCCATGGAATGTCGCAAGGTGCTGTGCACCCCTTCGTCATCTTCCACTTGGAGAACGTCTACGTCTATTTCTAGCACTAGCGTTGAATTATTCATTGTCTTTCTAAAGGATTTATGAGTTCAGCGACAGGGTTGGGTTCATCTTAAGATTGAAGTAGTTGCAATCATCTTGGATTTCTTCCACCGGGGTGGGGTGTCATCTTGGGATTTTGATGTTTTACAAGCAGGATGCTGAAATTCCTTTTGTTGGGTTCAAAATTTGCATCAGAGCTGGAATTTCGTGTCCTCGGCCCTGAGATCTTTGATTTGATCTGGGACCGGATCAGATGGTAGAGTACCGTTTCATCTGTGCCTTTGGGCTTTGAGTTTCCATGGCTGGTGCAGTTCCTCCAAGTCCTGAAGGTCTCATTGTTAAGGGCTGAATGCTCTCAGATAGATATTGATGATGGGCTTGAAAATTTACATCGCTCAAAACTGCTGGGTAATTGTCTCACATAGGGATTCTGTATAAACATCCGCTCACCAACGCACGACTTGAGTTCACCAATGAGAAGATGTGATCATCAGTTCCGGGAAATTCCCGCCCACGTCACAACCGCTTTACATCTTTAAAATCCATCTTTTTCATAACGTTAATCTCCCACATCAAAGCAAACCAGCTTGATAGCCGGGAAATTCGTCTTGTTACAAAGTGAGCTGGTGAATGTTTTTAGATCACCAGCCAGTTTTCTTCCCACTATCTTTCCACTAACGTTCGGGAATTCCGGCTAATTGCTCATGGAACGTTACAGGTTCTTTGTCTCAACTTTTCATCCAACCATTTCATACTTACTTCATTCGTTCACAGCCCAACAAGATAGTTCTTCTTTTGCACACGTTTTTGCGAAAGCTGGTAGGCGGTTTCTAAATTAGACGTGCGTCATTGCATTTGATAGACGAATATACCAAGGTGATTGCTGGAAGCAGTTGATATTGCATCCGCACTGAGGTGATGAACAGCTCATGAATCCTGAATTAGTTTTCGTTCAAATTATCACCAGGTAACTCAATCCTTCCCTTTTCCGGTCTCGTTTGGTTGAATTCTCATGAGTGGAGCACAGACTCACGTTTTTGTACACGATAGCATGAGAAACTTTTCATGCCTTTTAGCTGTCATTAGTTTTGTAGCACGTGTTTTCCTTCCGTCATGGAGTGGTTACTGTGTCGTATGTCCTTGGACTGGTAAATATTTGGACTTACGCAAAATTAAAAGTTTTATACTTCTTCCAGCAAGTAAACAGGGAAAAAATACAAAAAGTTGCTCGGAATTTCCCAGAAAGCACCCTGATGAAAGTTAAAGTACGTGTCGGGCAACAGCCAACCAAGTTCCAAAATGGCTGCCGTAAGTGAGCGAGCACTTGCTGTAGATCTTGCCTTCCTGTGTCCTGAAATAGGGCTCCGCTCCAGTTTTCAATTTACTCTCACTTGTTTAGACGAATTGAGCGTTGGCATTCACTCAGGGGAAGATTTGTCATGTTTCGGAAATCCAAATTACGGCATTCCATTCTTCTTCCGCCCAGAACCTTTCGACAAGCAGGGAGAAAGTCCTCTCGTCACTTGTGGTCTTGATCAAAAGTATTTTTCACTTTGCCAAACAATACCGTAATCGTATCTAATCAGTAGCGAACACTGCTTGTGTGAACAAGTGTCTTTGAACAGGAATTTAACGTTACCGTTAGTGCAAAAAAAGCACTACTTCCTTCCTGATGATGTCAGTCAATGCTGTTTTGTTAACTAAACGTAAAACTTGATTTGACTGTGTTAGTGTTTAAATCCGAATTGCAGGCTGTGCTGTATCCTCGAAGTGCGGATCTTGCAATCGGATTACTCCCGTCTTCCCGATTCTTTTGTGCGGAATGACCAAAAATGTTTTGATAGCATTCACCACTCGTGAAGTTCTTTGATTATTTGAACAGACGAATAGGCGGGAATTTTCATCATTCCATGGATAAAACAAACGGTTTGATGAGCTGACGCTCGCAAATAAGCCGGGGAATTTGCATAACGGGATTAAATTCCTATCCGGTCCGATGCTCTCGTCCCTGAATCCTCCTTTGAGTTGCTTCTCTTACGGTTTTCTGAAACCCAAGGTATTTACATCTCAATCTGCGCGTGTAGACAGAATAGTAACAGGGGAAAACACTTGAGCTTTCCTAGGAAAAGGGCGTGATTGGGTAAAATTGTCCTTTTCACTCGAGCTGTTTCAACTAACCACAGTAATTTGTCCATTCCTGGTAGAAAAAATTAAGTTACGTATTCGCTCCTGTACCTAAAAGAATACACTTGTTCGAAAAAAGCGGCTGGGGCGTTTAGCTAGTGTGCAGCAAATAATTTACGTGCAGCTGCAATTGACACATGGAGTTTCGTAAGGGAATGAGACGGAGGAGAAATTACTTCACACAATAAATTGTCAACTGTGTCCGGACACTTGCTCCTCAACCCCCGCATTTTTGTGTGACTCAACCAGTGGTAAATGGACCCACGGGTCTTTTTCCATTCAAAGTGTCAATTAAAGCCTAAGGTGGCCTTGACTGATAGGAGTTACAATCCTGCCTGTAGCTTAAAAGTGCCTTTGTTCAGAGCCAAGTAATCGAATTCAGGTTCGAAGGCTTTGAAACCGGACCTTCTAAAGGACCTGAAGTTAATTACTGTCCAGGCTAGTCACTGATTAGGGCATTACGTATTGCGTCAGTTGAGAGGAGAGTCCTTGGAGTCGGGATACTCAAGGTAGCAAATATGTGTAAATTCTACGAGATACAATAGAGCTGCTTCCTATTTCTGGGGAGGAGCAAATAAACTATTCATTCTTAAATTCAGAAGCAATCTCCATGACTTTGATGTCAATTATCTTTGAACCATGCACTAAAGTTTTCAAAATCTTAAGTTTTTGAAGTGACTTACAGATTCGTTCTAGAACTATGGGGTTCGCCTGATGGATTTAATCGATGCATTGGAATTTTTAATGGTTTGAAAAAATAGAAATTACGTTTCCATACCTTTAGTTTGTTTCGTTTCTACGGATAATTTCATGTTCTACCTCCCAGTAACTGCCGTTCCATGCCTCTCAAACGTGGTATCCGGCGGTCTTAAGGATGAAAGGCGGGGAGGTGGGGTTCATCCAGTTTTTCTTCGCATCACTTTCCGTTTCTACCGTTGCTTCTTGGCGTTCTCGGTATTGCAGATTGCAAATTGTAAATGAAGCACTTGATGAATAAATGCTGGCTCATGCACTCCTTCTTTCGAGGCGACCAGAGATGGGATTCCAGTGAAACGAGAACTGGTGGAAATCTTTCACATGATTACAAAGTACACTCCTACACTATCAAGTAAAAGTTTCACTTTAACTTGTCAGCAATACCGGGACTGTCATTAAGTCTCGTCGAAACTTTTAAAATGAAGACGCGACGGCAAAAATTTACCACTGATTGCACTCCATGCCGTCAACTTGGCAAACTATTCTTCAAGAGCGGCTAATTCACAAAATTACCAACATGATTGCTCAAAAGTCCAAGTCTCTGAATACACCCACACAAATTATACGAAAATTTGTCTGCAGACGAACGGTTTCCTGCTCAGAGTGCAAACGTTGAATGCTTTCTCCGGCTATCATCCGTCGGATTTTGTCTGGATCACCACAGCCTCCAGCTTCCACTATGTACAAACCGGAAAGGAACGGCGGGGAAAGCTTTCCTCAGCGCAGCACTTACTTTCACTTTCCCCTCCGTCCTTATTCCCAGACTCGTTTACACTTATGCATGCCTTAGGCCACTTCTGCATCGGTAGTTCATCTACTACATGATATGTTAAACAGATAGATTCGCTGTGCTTTTGCCCTTCCTCACCACAGGTTTGAACCATCATCATCATCTGGTCGGGCTATGCGTAACTGCTCCAGGTGTGGTTTGAGTCTCCATCTAAAAATAGAATGTAGAAGTTGAAGCAATAAGCAAAATTTAAGTGCAACAAAGGGAACCGCGACATTGCTATCGGCTTATTCTATACGCTTCCATCAAACATGATTCGGGTGTCAAAATATTGCAAAAGAGAAGCACGTTCCTAACCTAACACTCCCAAATTCATCTTAATCGGCTGCCCTAACTTTTTGGCTCGATTTTATTAGTAGTTACACCCAAGAACTTCAAGTTCAAACGAGAGCGAATCAATTTAAGAGGATTTACTCGAATTTTACATCAAACAAACTGGTTAGCTTTCCAATTGTCTCTGTCAAAACATTAAGTTTTACTTCTTCTTCTACTTACACCATGAACTTTGAAAGGCAAAACCGGGTAGAAANTGTCAAAACATTAAGTTTTACTTCTTCTTCTACTTACACCATGAACTTTGAAAGGCAAAACCGGGTAGAAATTCTCTGAACCCTATAAAAGTTGTCTGTCTTTGTCACTCGTAGTAAAGGGTACGATATTGTTTTCCAGCATAAATCAGTTTTCTGCCAGCAGTGTTTTCGCACTTACTTTCAAACAGGGCAAAACTTCCCCGTGTTTTTCTTCTTGTTTGTCATCCTTAGCTCTGAGTTTTCTGCACACAACTTTACCAGAATGGTCTTCTTTGTTCATCTTGTTGACAGGCACGTCCCTAAACCTTTTGTAAACTTCCGCAGCTCAATGCTCACCCATTTGCGTCACCTTAGAAAAGACTGGGTATGAAAACATAATGGGGTTTCACATCTACGGAACTGTGCTAAGAAAAGCAACTCGTGGCTTCTGAGATAGCAATATGCAGGTGGTTGGCAGGCGGTTGAAGAACTACAAAAAATGCATCTCGTGACACACAAGACATTTGAGAGTTTACAAATTGAGCTAGAAATTATTTTGCATTCAGTTTAAGTAACGGGATACTCGTCTGCACATATTACCATCGTTGGGGAAC
>VRMD01001589.1:0-16314 GCA_009872375.1 Sminthurides bifidus
GCATTCACTGTAGCCTGCCCTCCCATGTTACCAGCACCACCTGTAATGTTACACAATTCACCTAATTAGTATGCATGTAAGGCCACACAACACATTTACTTTCCTATGTACTAAGTTTCTCACCTGCTGCTTGCTTATCCGCATCATAACCAGCCTCGTAACTGTCGACATTCCTGTTCGCTCGAGCTTGGTCACACAAATCTCTTCTCACATACTCAAGTCACATAAACAAGTCCTCCTCGTCTCCTGTCACGGTAAACGACTTGTTACTACATTTCTTCACCTTGTGTGGACGAGCATTAACCATGGGACTACATTGGGTTGGCCGTGTAGCAGTTGAAACAACATCATGCATGGGAATTGTTATCTGGCTTAAGGTGGATGAACCAAACATGTTAGGAATCGAGACGTTGTCTGCAGGTGGGTTATAACCGGTATTTCTTGTCCCAAACACCAGATCTATGATTCCCCTTAACCGCTCTAGCATTGTTGGCCTACGCTGTAAACCTTCTTGCATGCGTCTCCTCCGATTACGATCCGTATGTGCTTGGATTCTCCTGTCTTGCCAATCAAGCCACAACTTGTAACATTTCTTCCCACACACTGCTATCAGGATCAACATGCCTTGCAATCATATACTGCATTCATGTAGTATTACCATATACTAATTACTACCCCAATGTTAATATATACTCCACGTATTAACTTTCCACTTACCCAAAAGATTCCTAAATTGTTCCAATTCAAATTCTCAAAGCTTGCTTCTCTACTCCTCGGTGTCGAATTTGTCGTGGATTCTACTAACTTTGTTTCCGCTTCCGTTACACGCACAGTCGTGGTTGTAGTCGTGGGCCTTTTCCCTATTATCTCCACGTCATCGCCTATTGCGTCCACACTCCGTGTTTGGCAATCAGGATAATGCTGTGCCCAATAGAAACCCTCAGGTGCCACAGCGCTTGGAGTGAAGTTTCTTGGAGAACAGTAAGACTGGTTTAAATTCGCTAAAACAGCGTTGTACGTACAACCATTGAACCTTATTAATATTCAGCATATCAACGCTTAAACCAATCCTTAAAATTCTCCCATTTGTTTAATTGTTGGTTTAATTGTTGGTCCTGCATGCCGTTCACAAGCAGAGGAACCTGGAGAGTTGGTGCATCTATAAGGGTTGAAAAATCCAAGTTGCAAAATTACAATTAGGCGATCCCAAAAATGTGAATGTAAATTATCCCCTGCTGAATCACGATCAAACGAAAGGGATTCATACTCACCCTTCAAGCTTGATGTATCCGTTGTACTGGTGCTCGTAGTTTCCTGCAAATTTGTCCAAGGTCAGAGAATGCTTGATGTAAAAGATTCCGTCCCTGGCAAATGCATTCTCTGGATCGCGGTAATAAACTTGGAATTCATTGTTCTGTTTAGGGAAATAAACACATCATTTAGGTCCAGAGGGTGAATCAATAGAAAGTTTTAAGCAATTCATAATGCATATAATTTGCTTGTATTCTTCTATGCTGAGGCGCTGAAAGTGTCCACATTGATTATCATCACAGTCTTTGAAGATTGAGTACCAGAATTTATGGAAGATTAGACTTTATTTCACTTCACCACCGTTCATGTTGACCTCATGATGCCAGAGGTCCAACTTGAGAGTATCGAACTCCTCCTGAAAAATCAGGTCACCGGTTGCGTACACTCCTCCATTGCAGGTTCGGCTCACGGATATCTCTAGGATACAAAGTCGCGGTTTAGTGGGTTTAGAGGGTGATGGAGACTCTAAGTAGACAAATGATTTCAATGATAATTCATGCCAACATCTCCAAATTAAAATATACAAACTAAAGTAAACGATCCTTACCTACTGCAACATCTTTCTGCGGTACGTTCATTAGCGCTCCTCCGGGACTAAGCTCTTGAAGAATTTGACCCGCCGTCTTAGCATCCATCAACTGCGGCTTGAGTGCCCACTGTTCATCGTAAGCGCGTGTATTCACCCAATTTGCATAACGGCCTCTTGAGGAACAATCTCTTGCTGATCGTGAACTAATCATGTTAAATCTATCGGCCGGATACGTTTTGAAAATGGACTCAATGATGTCAGTGGGGATATTGTATCATAATCTCTTCCAGCTGTCTCCGGCTGAATACCAAAATACACATCACATTAAAATCACAAATACAGTTCTTTCAGCATGGAATCCTTTCTGACGTAGCATTAATCAAAGCTATTACCTTGTTCGAGCTCCTGCAACCTCCGGATTCACAAAATGAAATGTAAATGATGTGATGCTGTGTAGGACAAACTGTAATTGAATCTTGGGTTTTCCTTCAGGTGAGATCTTCTTAGACTTGATTTCTGCATACCGCTGAGATAAAGTCACAGTAAATAGGTTGCCTTGAATCCAAGCTAGCCTTTCAGACATCAGATAAAGGTTACCGTCATCTTTCTTGTGTTTGACAAAGGGTACTTGAAGTAAGACAGCTTCAGATCAGGTCGTCATTTTGCATCAGATGGTACATATCTGCAAAAAAATTATGACTGTTACAGTACTCAAGTGTTTCAAGTCGGTGCATGCAAATGTTCAATATGCGTATTAAAGATACTAAATATTACTCGTGTTATCCCGAATATTGTTCCATACTATAGTGTGGCGGCTACGACAATCTAAATTGCTATGTATAATTAGTGAATAAACAAGACGAAATACGACACAAGTTACGACTACCTTGTTGGTACGAATCACATTGACACTTAGGTTAATGACACAGTTAATTACCGGCAGACCCTACAGCTTGCCCTACAGGGTATTTTTGACCTAAATAAATGATATTGCACTCATAATTATGCTAATCCGCACATTACCCCAGCACGTTTTCGCCGATATTGGTAACGCTCTGAGGCGATGTAACGCTATGTTACAATCGTCAAAATCACTTGAGCATTGAACCATAGTGTATGAAGGGCCTAGAACCGGTTCCAGGCCCATAGTGATTATTTGCTGAGTTGTCAAAATGCATCCACGCATTGATTTTCGATGCAAGTCCTGTTGCACTTTATCCATGTGACAAATGCGGTGACACAATTTTGTCATCAAAAGTTAATCATGTTACAGTAATTGTAATAGCACGTGTGCTATATCAATCGAAAGCTAATTAAACGGGCTTTAAGTTAGCCGAAAAAAATCATTAGTACTAACGGTACACTTAATTTCAATTAACGTTCAAAGTCGTCCGTTCCACTCTCCCCCTGGGTTAACTACCAGTGCGTGTGACAATCATCCCAAAAACACTTGTTGCGTTTACTTTGACACCAAAAGTTAATTGTGTTAAGTTATTATAGGACATATGCTACATCAATCGAAAGCTAATTAAACGCTCTTCAAGTTAGCTGAAGGAAAACATTAGTACTAACGGTATACTTAATTGCAATTAACGATTGAAGTTGACAACTTGACTCACCCCGTGCTGTATTATTAGTGCTTGTGACAATCATTGCTCGAACACTGGAACTGGTACGTAAGTATAAAATCATGGGTATACTGATCCAAACCCTGTATCTGAGAAATTGCGAGCATTGCCTTTTTGTCGGGCCGGACGAAAAGAAGAAACGGTTTAATAGAGCTAAAACGAGAGCTGAAAACCGTGAAAAAGCTGAATACAAAAATGACCCCGAGTATGTCAAACCCGCCAAAGCTTATGATCAGGGCTTTTTGGGTGTCATTGTGACTACCTTTGATAGCCTGTTGAATTTTTACCGCCGTGAATATAGAAACAACTATGTTAGATGCTTACCAACTGTAACGTGGCTTCTGTACCATGAAAAAGAACGTAAGTTTGAGCATGAAAAACTCACGGTGTTTCTGAACAAGTCCTTTAAGCTGGAGTACGAAATCATCCTGATGCCAATGTACATTTAGTGGAAAGGTGATGATGAACCAGATGATGATGATCACTGGGTGCATATCAACTTCCTGATGATCAACAGGGCCCGAAAAAGTGTCACCTTGTTTGAATCTTATCAAGAAGACAAACCCCTAAACAAGGAGGTGAAGGCAGCTATTCGGCATTTGATTCAAACGATCAAGACCGTCGACATTCCCAAGAATGAGCTGATGCTTTCATACGAGGTGGAGCACGACATAGGCGAACCACCCCAGGAAATACGGCCGCTGCGCAAAGAAAAACGTTTGATGGCGGGCTACACCAATGACATGCATCAATTCTGCATGAACAGCACGTTTGAGAAGGGATGCGGTCTATATGCATTGTACTACATAAAGTACATACTTGAACTTGGGAAACGACGGGAAACAGACCCTACATTGAAAAAGCATGTCATTCCATCCCGAGATACGCCAAGACGAGGCATGAGGGAGATTCGTGAAGCGCATGAAGCAAAACTCGAGTAAGTTAATCAAAGATTATTAGCTTATTTTAATGACAGAAATTTCGCACATAATAACATAGACTCAGAAAAACCGGATAGCTGATAAGACTTGCATAACATACTATAGTTGAAAAATATAATTGTTCAACAGAAAGCCTAAATCTCCGAAGACGCCAGTGGTGACCGAAGTGGTGTCGGACCCCTCTAGGTTTTTGTTCCCAAGCGTCCCGGGCCGGCGTCGGATGCCTCTCTTTGTCATTGCAAAAGCTCCAGCTGAAAAGCTTTTGAAGTACTATCTTTCACGACCTTAATCGGATCAACGTTGATCTCAGTCTCTGCTTGACGTTCCTTACTCTTGAATCTTTTACGCTGAAACCAGGATCCATTTTTTATTGAAAGTAATGACTCGCATTTTCCTCATAAAGCAAATTCGGCAAACTCAACTTACACAAGCTTTCGCTTTGCTGAAAAATTTGATTCCACCTACATTCTCCGCTCTGCTCCATGGTGTCTGGCTCTTAAGTGCAATCAAATGTTCATGCGTCGTCTGGATGCTTGGTTTATGTCCGTTGTCTTTTTTCTACATACAGAATTCACAAAATCTTAATCTAAATCAATCTATATCAAAATTAATCTAAATTTGATTTAGGAATGTGAAAGGTTTTTGCATCCATCATTGCAAGTTCAACTTAGATTTTTTTCCTTGTCATCTTCCGCTGAAGCGCAATGAACATTTCCTTCGTTTCTGCTGATGGATCTGCTATGGAAGAGTCGGGTTCGTAATCACTGGAAAGTGTTGTCACTTCCTTTGCGTCAAGATCGAAGAAGTCTATGACCTGAAGGTTCTGCAACTGGCCATCCTCACTCATAGTTATTTTCTTGAGATTGTGGGTCCTCATCCTTTTAAAGTAAATATTTTGTCATGAAACGCCTTACGAAAAAACTCACAGTAAGCAAATCTAATGCATATCATAACTGTAAACGGTACTCACGATTCTTGTAAGCTTTACGTAACACTTTTATTATTACTTTTTACGGTATTTTCACGTGCTTGGTGGGCAAGGGCAGTTTTTCTTTCAACTGCTTCTTGTTTGTACTCTGCTCGGAAGAACGTTTGGGAGCTTTTTTAACTTTCTTAAGTGAACTTTCACACTTTACTTTGCGACGAGACTTTGGCCGTGCAGCAAAGTAGTTTTGTTTTGCTATTTGCTCACTCTGAAAACCGTAATTGACTAACTTCCTGGCCAGTTCACCATTCTCAAAATCTATTTCATTGATAACACTTTTATTAACCAACAAATGTTCCATTAAAATGTGTTGTACTAAACTGATGCACGGCTTCACCACATTCAATTTTTACAGGGCGGTTCAATTTGATAATAAAATTGCTGCCGCATTCCACGACAGGCGTTGCAGTACGCATAATAACTTGCCATGATGATCCAATTTAGTCATAAAATAACGTGACAAATTCAAGAGTAATAAAGAGTTAGCTAAAGTTACAAACACGAAGCACATATGGAGACTGAATTTGCGGCGTTACGAGGCTGAAGTAGTTATGGCATGTGAAATCTGGATTAATTTGTACGTTTCAGGCTTCAGATTGATCTACACTATGCTCATTCTGGAAAATAATTGTTGTCCAGCAGACCCATGCCGAAATTACTCCATAAGACGTCTCAACAGCAGATATAAAATGGCAGTATAAGACCTTGAAATTATTGTCCTCATTCTTAAGTTCAACAGAACTCTCTTTGAATACTTCCTTTAGCACAGGATTGTCCATTGTCTCTTCATTCTGTTCTTTAAATTCTCCCAGGAAAACCATGACTGTTCTGTTATGATAGAAACTACGAGAGCCACTCTACAAACAGCTACAGCCCAGACTGGAAGAGAAATCCAAATGATAACTACAGGCGTAACAGTTATACACCAGGTAGATACAATCAATCTCGCTCACCACAGCCAGACCGCCGCAAAGGCCAAACAAACTCATGTCTCGTACGGACAAACGTCTGTCAGACAATTCAGACGTGATGACCCGCCAGCATTTGCGAGAAATCACGTCAATGCCGTCTCAGAAACCAGACACCCGGAAGTCAGACAGCCATTAGCCCAATTCTACCCAGACGAGGAAAGTGAAGCTGAACCAGACTATGGTTACATCAATGCCGTCTCGCCATCTAAGAACGTTGCGAAGCAACAAGTTTACATTCGTTACACAGTTTGCATTTGTCCCACTTTCCACCAGACATCACTGTGAAGCAATGTTGGACACCGGGTCAAGTAATACATTAGTCTACAAGCCCTTTTTGGATTCCCTTTTATCAACCTTGCCTCGCCACCAACGACCCAAGTTCGCTCAATATGACAGGCAACTAGTTTCCATCACGGGAGATATGTAAGACATATGGGACTATACAATTTCCAATCCAGTTTGCTAATGAACAATCCACAATGCAAACGATCATCGTCGCCGATTACCCCTTGAAGACCGACTTAATTATTGGGTGCGACTTCTTTTACAACCAGCAACAAACTTTTTGCTTTCAAACCAACACGAGTTCCTTCAACCGAAGAATTGCGCCAAGCGCCTACATCACCACTACAAGAAAAACTTGTTCTCACCCATGATGAGAAAGGCAGTTACGCTCGCTACTGCGTCGCTCAAGTCTGTGCTATAGAACCGCATAATGATGAATTCAAATGAGAAGAACGCAAAAATCTTGACATCAACAAAGAGCCTAAAGATAAAGAAAAGTTGGAATTAATTAACTTTCTAAGCACTCGTCGCCGTAACTTTGCATTTCACCTTAAAGAAATAGACCGTACTGACATGGCAGTTATGAAGATCAAATAAGATACAGACGAACCTATTCGTGTTAAAAACTTTCGCAGAGGTGAAGCAGAAACAAAGCTACTTGAAGAAGAATTGAAAATTTTGCGCGTAGCAAATCTTATTGAAGAATTCGAGAGCAAATATTCAAGCCCAATTATTCTTATACCCAAGAAACAAGGAAGGGGTTCGTTTTCTTCAGGACTTTCGTGCCATTAATCAACATACAAAATAGATTAACACGGAGCTCCCCAATATTGAAGCAATCTTAAATACACTAGCAGGGAACAAGTACATCAGTCATCTGGATTTATACTCAGGTTAATCGAGACTGCCCATCGAACCTTCATGAAGAAAATACACGGCTTTTACATATTACGTCCTATACCAACACAGATCAAACAATTCAACTCGGTTGTAACCGGATATCTCGATGACATTATTCTGGCCACTTCAACCACCATGGCTGACCACATTTAGGCTCTCACAGTCTTATTAGACGCACTACTTCATGCAAAAGTCAGCCTTCAACCCTACAAGAGCAAATGTGCATACTTCAAAACAGAAATCCTTATCAACGAAGTATCAAAAAATGGAATTCAAATCAATGATAATAAACTCTCCGTCATTGCCATAATGCAACCACCTAATAACCGTAAAACACCTAAAAGCGTCTTGGGATCATTCAATTACTTTGCCAAATTTAAACCCAACCTCGCGTCTATAGCCGCGCCATTGACGAACCTACTGAAGGAAGAACATGAGTGGAAATGGACCACAGCGCAACAAATAGCATTTAAAATCCTCCACATTAAGCTCTTTCAGCAGCCCATACTTCAAAAATTTGATCCTCAGCTCAAAATCATCGTCATCAGTGATGCCTCCAATATTGCGTGTTCCGCCGTCCTGTACCAAGATCATGATAAAGATGGTACCGAAGATCTTCACATTGTCGCAGTAACCGCCATCAGAAGCTCAGTCAAAATGGACTATCTCCGAATTAGAATGGTATGCTATTCTTTTAGCATGTGAACATTTCCGCTACTACATTTTCTCTTTGCCTGTAACAGTCCGCACTGATAATAGCGCTAAATAATTCTCTAAATTCTCCGCTTAAAGCAAACGCCAAATGCCCGCCTAATGCGCTTAGCACTTTAATTACAAGCCTTTAATCTTAAGGTGGAATTCATAGCTGGGCGTCAAAACAGCCTCAGCGATGCTTTAAGCTGACTTCCACCTAATTTCAAAGCAAAACTCAAAGGCAAATCTAATCTTGAAGATGACGAACTATTCTGGAACGCAACTTTAACTCCCTCGGAAATCCAACATGAACGAGAATTGGCATTTGCCGACCTAATCAACAAGATCAAGTCCTCTCCCAAGGAATACAAGGACTACAAGATACATTGTGGAAATCTACTTCTGGACAAGGAACTCATTCTTGTTCCCCCCAAGCTCCGTCGAACTATAATGGAATCATACCACCAAGATCTTTTCCATTGTGCCCATTTAGGCAATGCTAAGACATACTGACGAATCTCCGCCCTTTACTTGTTGCACTCTTGTCGGGCAAATTCTACGTCACCAAGCAACCAACGGTCATTTTTCATTCCAAGCCACGTATCTCCACGCAGTACTTTCTGCCTGCCAAAATAGATACCTGCCACACGTAATTGTCAGCCACGCAGAGCTACGCAGTGCGCTGAAGCAATTATAACAATCACTCGTCTCCAAACAAATAAGGATAACCATTCCATTGAATCAACTACATCTGTACTATAGGGAGCAGATCGGCACATGTAAGTACACCAATGACAGGATTCAGTTTCTTCTACGTGTACCTGTGCAAACCAAGAACGAACCCATGACGACTTATCAGCTCATCACCTATCCGTTCAATTATCGTCACAAGATTTGCAAACTGGCTCATCATCCAGAACTGGTATGTGCAAATGGGAAACACGTCATTCCTATCTACCCGCACATGCTCCACTCTGATAGCCCGAATCTTGTCTACGTGCCAGATTATGATAACAACTACGCCCTAGGCGCCCGTTGTCTGCACAGCCTGTTTCAACGGAACCCTGATGACATCGTGTCAAGCTGCAAGATCGACTACCAGAACATCCTGCCTAACCAGTATTACGTCACCATGCTTAATGACACCGTCTTTGCCTTCACCAACTTGCCAGATCGAAGCCACAGCTACTACAATGATGAACATACCTACATTCCTCAAGTGGACGTTGGATCCGTGCTAGCAACCATACCTTGTAACTGTGTACTAGTAGTCAATGGAAAAACTGCAGTCTCATCTCGTGCACCATGCTTTAAGGATGCAGCACTATCCGTTACGCTTCAAGGCGCACTACTCGCAGCATGGACCAATCTGTCCAACTACAAGATTGATCTACATGTGCCTCACTCCAATGTATCACACATTCTTCAGTCCATCCTCAATACAACATGGCGGCATGTAGACTACAATATTAATGCAACGGAACTGCTCAAATAATGGAAGAAATGCCAACCGTCACCCGTGTACGTCAACAAACAAATCATACCTTTATTACATTATTGTGTGCCTTGTTAACCATTACAAAACTTGGAATCTCAATGCACATGCTACGCTACTCCGGAAGAATGGCCGTTGCCTTAGCTCAACCTCATATCGTACACGGATTTTATGTTCTTCTCTGCCGTCAAAGTCTCCAAGTCATCAACGGCATTGCCATTGTAATCAATGCCATCCTCTTCATCGTCCTTGGTACTCTCATCCTGATTCTTGGAATGCGGAATCGCCGAACGAGAATGCAAAACATTAAATGCCCGTTTGGTACAACTATACGAAACCAGCCCCCGTCGCCAAAAGCAAAATGAAAAGAACGCCTTAGTTCCAATATATCCAGCTGAAGAACGTTATGACCTAGACTAAAACCCCGCAGCTGTCGCTGCCCCTAGATAAGTTTCAATTTAATTCCATCACCTTGATTAGTTAGCCAAATTAAGAACATTAAAATATAGTAACTACCATTTAGCGTTAGTGATTAACATTTAGGCTAAACTAGTTACATTATTTAATCATTCCATTTCTTTTCTAAGTGTTGCTCTTCATCAACACACGACAAGCCCGGAGCCTTGACGGTCTGTTGGAAATGAGCTTTCTTAAGAAAATTCCATCGAATTGGCAGATTCGGTTTGGATAACGTTGTTGTCGCCTTCAGCTTGTAATTAACTGGGTCCAGAACACCGAAACTACCCAATGCATTCACTGTAGCCTGCCCTCCCATGTTACCAGCACCACCTGTAATGTTACACAATTCACCTAATTAGTATGCATGTAAGGCCACACAACACATTTACTTTCCTATGTACTAAGTTTCTACATGTTACCAGCACCCCCTGTAATGTTAAACAATTCTCCTAATTAGTATGCATGTAAGGCCACGCTACACATTTACTCTCCTATGTATTAAGTTTCTCACCTGCTGCTTGCTTAGCCGCATCATAACCTGCTTTGTAACTGTCGATATTCCTGTTTGCTCGGGCTTGGTCACACAAGTCTCTTCTCACATACTCCAAGTCCTTTTCATCTCCTGTCACAGTCAACGACTTGTTGCTACATTTCTTCACCTTATGTGGACGAGCGTTAACCATGGGACTACATTGAGTTGGGTATTATGATTATTATAATTCCATAAGATTTTATGCTGCGGCGAAATGTAGCTATCCATGTTAAATTTATTATGTACTGACACTGTAGAGAATTTTTTATTTTGTATTTGGAAGTTATCATGGGTTATTGTACAAAACCAAAAAAGCACCTCAAACATACCGGCACAACAGCTCCTCTATCATAAGCTTCGGCAATCTTCCTCATAATTCTCTCCTGCATCATAAGCTATTCTCCTAGCAGAAACTCTTCACTGTCGCCCGTATTACGTGCATCACTTCCTATACATTCAACAACCTTCCCTCTTTCATCATTCTATTCCTCAAAAGCACAGCAGCATCTCCCAGATACTACATAATTTTAACGATTCAATTCTTCCGATTGCGCATATTGTGCTGGGCAAGATTCAAAAATCTTCTCTGACCCAGGTGGGGGCTATGAATTTTATTCCCGGTAACTGATGAAGGATGGCGTCAATGTCAGGAAGAGGCGTGTGTATTTTCGAAATCACTTGATTGATTCCCCGTAAGTCTTAAAGTATTCGGTGTTTTTTTGGGGGCTTCAAGAAAAGAGTCATTGGATTGTTATATGCTGAGCAAAACTATTCAATCAGGCTTGCTTCCAGTAGTTGTTCTAGAATTGCTTCCTCTTTAGGACCTCTACGAAAATTCTTGATGTTCACCGGCATTGGGTTGATGACATTTAGATGGAGATTAGCCAGATGAGTCTGTATTACTTCTTTAAGAGAAAAGGCAAAATTATCTCTGCGGGTCTTCTTAAAATTCCTAATATTGTCCTTTGACTCTGGACTTAAGTCGGGGTTGATGTTGATATTGATAACATCCATTTCAGCTGAAGAGGATTCTCTGTTGTTTCGTTGCAGTCCTCCGGTTGTGGGTAAAGAATGAGTCCGGAGTTGACGTTCCCACAGTAGGATACACCGAGGTAGTAGGATGCACAGTTTGATGCGAGATGAAGCCATTTTTAAGGCAGTAGACTTGGCCCACAAATCGTTATGTTGTATTCTTAGGTCGCATAGGTTAAGTTCTAGATGACGTTGCTCTCTCAGTGCATCCATATAAACCTTTCGTAGGTACTGTAGTTCCTCCATGGTGTGACATTGTGTACCAGTTTGAGCCGCAAAAGCGTATGAATCTACTGATTGTGCATTCTCAAACACAGGGGATGACGTGGCGAAAGAAGATTCATCATTTGTCTTTCCTTATCCCCCTTGAGTGCGTGATGCAAGACTGTAGCACCAAGATGAGTTTTTATCGTACGATTCTGTCCGATTGTAGGCTGCCGTAGCCGCAGATTGGTAATGACCCTCAGGCAAATCGTTCCTCCGAGGAAACGCAAAAGGCGAAGGTCTGAGGTTAGGATTATCTTCTGTGAAAACGAAGTCCGAGTCTTCATCTGAGATTGATAGGCATTGGTGTTAAATGAGACTAACGAAGAGGTGAACGTGCAGTACGGCTAGGGCTTTGACCCCTCGGTGGGTCAAAGTAGCGAGTAACTTGAATGTCTCCCGGATACTCTCTGAAGTAGTTCTCCTGGTGACTGTAAGAACCTTTTGGTGGATATCCTTATTGAAATCGCGGGGAATGTCCACGCGGTACAGGTGACCGATGACGCCAGTTACTGTCAGATGGGCGGTCTCGTCCCGAAGAAGGTGAGTGTCGTGGATTCCCTCGGAAGTGGTCTGGGGAGGATTGCAAGGGGGTTCTGAATGAGGAAGAAGATTGAAGTAAACCCTGCACCTTTGCTTGTAAATTATTGAGGCGGCCGCGCATACGGTGGTATTCTTGAAGAAGGGTGTTGACCAAGGATGCCGCGTCATGGTCAAAAGCGGGTAGTTCCGAATCCTCCACGGCACCAGTTATGTTTGTGGGGTTGGATACCGAGGCTTGTAACTCTTGTTCCAGTAGCCACTTTAGTATCTTGGGAAGATCAGTGAAATCCTTGTCAATAACTCGGTTACGTAGGTCATTCGTGACCCATGTTAATATATTCAATTATTTGTTGCTGGTCGGTGATGCCAGCTTGAGAACACAGGTCAATTGTATTGTAGTACCAAGTGTCCATTGACATGTCAGCATTCTTCTTGCGGCTCATTAATGAACCCGAGCCCCGCGAGGAGAAAAAAGTTGTTTGCACCAGGCCTTGCAAAAGTCATTCTGCCAGTCCATCCATGACTTGTTGTAGGCTCGGGAATAAGTGCTTCGTTATAAGCCTCGCCATAAACATAAGCGGGGCCTGTGAGGTAAACAAGAATGTTATCATCTTTTCCTTGTCGGTATCCCATTTCATTAGTTTGCTAATGAGTTCATATTTCCAGAGAAACTTAGTGATGGCTTTCGGATCTCGGTCTTCGCCACTAGAGAGCAGAGCGGTGGCATCAAAGGGTAAGAATGCAGCCATGGTGTTGGTCGCAGCCGTGGCAAGCCGTGAAGGAGCAGTGGTTGTATCAGATGGGACGGACAGGGCTGGGATTGTTGAAGGCGCCGTAGATTTGAAAACAAAAAATTGAACGTCGGAGGAGAAAATTGGTGAAGATGTAGGGGTATCAGCGGTAACAGTGGATGTGTGAAGTTCTCGTTGAAACCACAACTCCTGTCCTGGGTAAAAGGCTCCACCAAACGCGAGTCCCGGCGTTGTTGTTTTCGTTCGATTGTCAATGTATTCAGCGTGCTTCACATATCTGGATAGATGTTTCCGGATGGTGGATCGTTCGTTTTCTAAAAACTCATTCACAATCTGAGTTATAAAATTGTCAAAGTCAAGATAAGAAAACAATTGTTGCACTTCTGAGAGTTTACGTGGCTCTCTAGGCTGTATTTGATTCCAGATAATACTCCTATCTGGAAGAAAAACACTAAGGAGTCGTTTTCATATCCAACATGGAGTTCGTGATAAAATTCTTTTACTCGGTATTCATGATACGCTTGAAACACTGGGAGGTTATAACGGCGAAGCAGAGTCAAGAAAATTTCTGGAGTAGATTCGACTGCACTAAGAAGTTCGAATTCCTCCAATTCACAGATTTCATGTACTGATAACAGTTTATCGTCATGAAGAAAACAACGTGGAGTAGACAGATTCTGTGCTGAATCTGCAAAATCATTTATACTGAACTGATGCAAAAACTTACAAACAGCTGATTTTTCAGAGTCAATATCCCGTTTGCGTTCTTCAAGAAGACGTGAAAACTCGTCTTTACATTACTACAAATCTCGAAAAGCAGGTAATTACCATTATCAGGAGGCAACGCCAAAACTTAGCGTCCCAAAATGTTTGGCGTAAAGGACTAAAAGAACTAGAAGACCGTTCAATTACAACAGTTGATGCATCACCATCCTCTGAAAATGACACAAATGAATCTTCTCGTGATTGTTGAACCTTAGTTTGATCACGAAAGTCAGGAGTTCTTAAAACCTCATAATCGTTTCACATTAATTTCAGTTTTGACCGGTTTAGTTGAAGTGTTTGCTTGGGTTTTACTGGGTTGAGCGTCTGTGGAAGTCGCAGAAGATTGTGCATCCGGTCGAGTTATCATATACAATCACGCACTGGCGTACTAGCCGCAAGTGCAGATCAAACCGGACTGCTGAACAATCTCTGCCTTGCTCGTAAATACAATCTGCATCTTCATACATTGATTTCATGCGCAATACGAATTGGCATTCACTATCTATTCACATCTGCAACCGGATGCGAACATCGACGGCACTTCTCCCGAATATATGACATTATTCTTATTCCTAATACATTTTACTTTGTCAGGTCCAGGCAAAAGACCTGGACAACGGATGTGGCATTCCCTGACCTAAGTCTTCACTGTGGATATTTGCAGGTGCAGATACCTCACAGCAACCTGTTTGAGGTAGTTGGTATCTGTTCTATAAAATGACCACAGCCGACCTTTCATTTCATTCATATGGTTATTACGAAGAAGCCGCTATAACACAGCAACCTGTTTGAGGTAGTTGGTATCTGTCCTATGAAATGACTACACCCAACCTTTCATTTCATTCATATGGTTATTACGAAGAAGCCGCTATAACTAGGTACTAAAAGACTATAGGAAAATCATCACGAGGGCTTCAGCAGTCCACAATATTCTAATTGTTGATACTTTGCATAACTGTTCAAGTTAACTTTCGTTACAGTAGCTACGCATATCAGGTCGATGCTATAGGCAGTAACAAATGAAAATTACAGCGTATATGATCACTGCCGCCAAGCTCGCCTTCGGAATGTAGTAGAATGATGGGGTTAGGAAGGTAAACAGCCGGAGTATTACCAAATAATTGCGTATTCTTTTATTTTTTGCAGCTGGTGGAGTACCTTGCCCGAAAAAGTGTGGTGTTATATGCACAACGCGATCGGCCGCCCTCAGACACGATCGTTTGTATCACCAGGGTTTTCGTGACCACCAGCGCATAGAGTGCAGAAAAATGTACATGCGAATTTGCCCATGGAAGTCACCCTGATGCTATTTCCTCCTAAAAAGATAGGTTTCACCCATTAGGCGGCCCAATTACGTAACGCAGAAAAAACGGATTCGGACTGACAATCGGTATCAAATGGAGTTGCACTAATGCTTCTTCCGCTTTGTGTATCAGAGACAAAAATCTCATAATGGTTAGGCCGTTGTGACGTATTGACGGCTCTTCTGCACCACCGTTTGTTTCAAATTCCAAACTTTTTACCAGAATCGTTTCGACTTTTCGTTTGTCACAAGTTTAAAGCGGAAAATCGCACCGGCAATAAACAATACCCTCAATGTCAACTTTTCTTAAAATTTCAATCCCAACAATAAGACCGGGCTCACGACACTACTCGCTGACAGTCATGGTCGGTCTAATTCTATGATCAAAAAGTAAAACAGTAGTGGTGATACTAAATCATGGTGCTAATTTTCAATGACTTAATTATACTAATCATGATCATAATTTTCAGTGAATCGTGACACTAATTTTAGACAATACGTATTTTGAATATGCGTTTTTGAATGATTGTTTATTCTCAATTTGATATACTATTTATTTTACATCACCTGGTCTTGATGCTAAACCTCATTTCATATACAGTAGAACCTCGAATTAACGAACTCGTACGGTTCCTGCCCATAAGGACGTTAAAGAGGGGCATCCGTTAAACCCGGATTTACGTACCAGGAACGGCAAAGCGGGATGCTTCAGGTCACTATGTACTCAATATTAATAATGGTGGTACCATTGCCAGGATCAGTTGTAACTTTGAAAACTGGGGTTTTACCAGGGCATGAACAGTTTAGCCTAACTCAATTCATAATTCACAATTCAAATTCAAACTTTTGAATTCCCAATTCAAATTCACAATTCAATTCTGTGTGCCTGGACACTGACAATTCGTAATTCGCAGTTTGAAATCAGA
>VRMD01001590.1:0-16309 GCA_009872375.1 Sminthurides bifidus
CCTCATAGTTGCTGTCTTGAGTGTTGGATACTACCTATTTTTGTACGCCGTTACTTTCGACCCTGATGTGCTTTTTGCTGTCAAAATTCATGGACTTTCGGGATACCTGGCTGCTGTTTCAGTTACTGTGAAACAGATAATGCCAGATCACGTCCTACTTCGAACGCCTATGGGGAAACTGACGAATAGGTAACTATTGAATTATCTGGGATTGCAGCCGTTCGCTTAGGTAAGGCCATAGCAATATTTTTCAGATTCTCAATTCTACTGTTATTTCAGAAATGTACCCTTGACTGTGCTAACCGTCTCTATCATCTTGTGGGCGATTGGATTTCTCGAAGGCACTTACTGCACAATGTTTGCTAGTGGTATACTTACTTCATGGGTGTACTTGAGATTTTATCAAAGGCACAGTAATGGCTCCAAAGGCGATATGGCTGAGAATTTTACTTTCGCAAGGTAAGATTGGAAGCCCGTAGAGTTCCAGTTTCATTTAAAAAAGATTATAGGGAGAAGGTTAACATTGGAATGTGTTCGTTTTTTAGTTTCTTCCCTAATGTTCTTCAACCATTCATTTCTGTCATCTCAAACTCAGTGTTCCAATTTTTTGTAAGAGTGGGCATTTGTCGGAAGCCTGTGAAGCGTTTTGTTGACAGTAGCGGACCATCTTCCATAACCATCACTTTGCCTGGGTCAGATCCAGGAGACGCCGAGAGACGAAGGTTAGTTGCTAGCTTTATTCCTTGGAGATTTTATTTCGCAGACTACTAAAGTATGACTAATCATCAAAATATGAATTTGTGTTTGTAGGCAAAAAGCACTTAAGCTTCTGAGTGAACGACTAGGAAATAGCAAAGACGCAGAAGCCAAGAGACCGTTAATTACCCCAAGCACGTCCACGCAAAGTATCAATTCCGCATCAAGTTCGTCTACGCTTAGTGGAAGCAAATCAGATAATGTTGTTATTCCTGTACCTGGAGGTGGTGACGCTTTATAGACTCGATTACTGCTTCGCTTGCCTTAATAAAGTCACATGGGATTACGCTAACTTGTTAGGGAGAATGGATGGGACAAGTTCAACTCTTCAGATGTGGAAACTGATGTAAGTTATTACTGCTAAATACTTACTTACACGAAACCTTTGACACTTGTAGTTTGTAAGCTGGGTAACGTTTTTAAAAACTGGAGAATAATATCATCTTAGTAACTTCTAATGCTATTTTTCTTATTTTTAACGTCTATACGTCTTACTAGAATTTCCATAAGCTCATTCAGTAATTCAAAAGAGGCAATCTCTTAGACTAGTATGCAAACCTAATGATGACGACCTGTCTCTCTACAAGCCCAGTCACTGTCATTGTAGCTATTCCAGACAGAATCGATCTTCATCAATGCGAAAGCATTGAAGACAGTAGCTACCGATGTTACTATGCCGTTTCGGGTTCTCTTGACGTTCATTTTGGAACATTTTCGGATTTATGATCATGTTGTCATGACTTTCACCCTTACCTCTATTCACCATTGACGTCTTGTGGTTACGCTTCGGCATTTCGGCATATGCGTTCTGAACCGGGATCCCTTTTGAAAAAGATAAAACTTCGGCTCGTTGATACAGTAGTCATGACGACCAACAACGTTCCCTTAGTCCGAGCCTGATGCAGTTAGTTTCTTCTTTGTCGATCTGTATGTGATTTTATCTTTCCTGTTTCCTTTGTTGTGCCTTTTCTGATGTCTCAAAGCTGTCAAGTGAGCAAGCGTTATATATCAAGACTAATCAGAGCTCCAGGTTTCAGACCTGAATTTCATGCAAAATACTACCAGGCCGTACTTAATGTCTAATCCGTCACCTCATGACAGCAGTAAGCAACAGTGCGCGTGAGGGAGTCAGGCCTATTAAATGTTCCAAGTTGCGTCATTTGCATCCAGTAATTCCTTCAGCAACTAAGGAATTGAGACCCGTTAGCTTAGAGCTAATCTTCCCATCATCAGTCATCTAAATTCTTCCACCGTGACAAGAACCCAAATTCGGCTCTGCGGAAGAACCAGAGGTTTCTACCAACTGCACCCAGTTAATTACGTTTTAAACGTTGCTTTTCCGTTTTCGTCGCACTGACTGCGCCTAAGTCCCGGTAAGTTTTTCTATAATTTTGGTAGCTGTATTTCACAAAATGCTAACCAGAGACGAGATAGTCTTGTACTTGAACATTCGTGAGACTTGAATTAGCGTCGGTGCCTGCTTGAAGTATTTTGAATCGACTGTTGGATTTTATATAACATTAACCTGTACAAGCACTGCTGAAGTTAAATTGCCCCAGAAGTAATAATAGTCACGGAAATTTGCCGCATTGAATGGTAGTCAAGTTAAGGTCCAGAGGTCTGAATTCGTTCACATTTCTTTTTCTTTCCCAGGTTCAATCACCTCAAAAAATGGCTCCAGCTACTGAAAATGGAATGCCTTGCCTCGTTGAACGCAAGTCCAACTACAAGGTTATGGCCTTGGCTGTTGATCTTACGGGAAAGAAGCTCATCGATGAGATTTGTCATCTGACGGCCTGCCAAGGAGAAGATGTCATGTATGACCAGTACATAATGCCGTACCGAGATGTTAGCCGAAGCTCCATTAGAACCCATGGTATCCGTATCTTTACAATGCTCGGGTAAGGTGAACTTCTGAAATCCATGCCCTAAACGTTTGTACCTTTCGCTTATCACACTGTTCCTGAACTTCTGTTTCATAAAACTAGTTCTTGTAGCTGCTTAAGACAAGTCATGACTCCTTCCAGCTAGTATTATGGGATGCAAATGCTAGAGCTGAAAAAAAGAACTGTAACTTTAATCCCCGGTTGATTGATAAGCAAAATCTATAGCCTTTTCTATCAAAAGCTATATTAGCTACTACCTGAGAGCTGCAGTGAATTATTTTTTACATGCAAAGCAGCTAAATTTGTGTATTGGAATGAACTTGATTGACACTGTTTGTTATTTGCAGCAAGTATCGGGTTCTCAAGGACATGAACACTATGAAATCATTGCACACCAAGAGCGAATACTCTGCCTTGCACGACTTCATCCAGTGGCTTCAAGAGCAGAAGGGGGAGACGGAAGGGGTCATTCTGGCCTTCCACGACGTCACCTCTACCAAAGTGACGCCTTTCCTAATGGAAGCCTTGGACCGTTACGGTATGGTGGATGAATTCTTCTCAGTTGTCAAAGGGTTTGTCAACTGTTGCACCATTGCTGCCTCTCATCCGGATCTTCAAGGAAAATCATTTTCAATTTACAGCTTGGCTCGAAGACGTAAGCGCCTTGATTCACTTGATTCATATGATAGAGTCCATTGATCCTCTTATTCTGATGAACTGCAGGTTTTCACTGCCAGATTTGGTGGCTATTAGCATGATTGGTTTTGCATTATCAGTTCTTATAAATGATGCCAGATAATCTTCCTACAGGATGGTATTGGAAGTACTTTAACCTGGCAGCCTGGATGGAGATTTGTAGAGTGAATTCACTAATGAGTTGTATACGCTAATGCTTATGTTGCAGTTCTTAATGAAGCTACGGACTTGAAACGGGATGAAGTTGGCAGTACGGAGGACGAGTCCAAGAAATCCGAGTCGGAAGCTACTGAAACGGAAGGGAAAGACTGATGAAAAGAGCGAAGATAATAGTAAAGACGGGAATGAAGAGAAAACGGAAGAGGAGGAAGGCAAGAAGAAAAAAAGCTCTCGCCGCATCAGAACCAGGAGCCGTGGCAAGGGGATCGTCCGAGATAAAGAGAGGGAACATATCAACATTATCCATAGTGCGAAGTACCGGGCGGTTACCACTTACAAGCTTATGGAACGGTTCGTTCTTTCTGCTGAAAGCCAGGTCACTGATGAAGAATTGCTGAAATTCGTGTCTGGAAAGGATCAGGTCAGTTTTTTGTTTATGCCAAGGTTTACTTGAAGTACCGGGCGGTCACCACTTACAAGCTTATGGAACGGTTCGTTCTTTCTGCTGAAAGCCAGGTCACTGATGAAGAATTGCTGAAATTCGTGTCTGGAAAGGATCAGGTCAGTTTTTTGTTTATGCCAAGCTTTACTTGAAGTAATTGCTGTCAGCTGAAAATTTGAAACTATTGAAATACTGAGAGCTTCAATTGGCCGTGTGGATCGTTAATACTTTGGAATTCTTTATATTCATTTGCAGGAGATCCAGCTTATGCAAAAGCAGCGTGAGCTAGCTCTGAAGGTCAGGTCGCTACGGCCCATATTCGCCTCGCAGATCAAGGAAGGGCTCAAAGAACGTAGCCGAGCCGTGCTGTTACGTCGCTATCTTATTGACGCGGAAATCGACTACGAAAGGTTGAAGCAGGCCTTTGACGAAAAATGGCAAAGATGGAGTCAACAATGTTGTGGGGGAAACTGCGGCAAAGAAGAAGCCTCAGGTAGAAACTTGAAACAACGTTTTCATCTACGAGCCGCATTGGGGCTAACCGAAAATCTGCTTGAAGGGATCAGAAATTTGATGACTGGTATGTTTTTCCAGAACCACGACGACTTGGTGGAAATGATCGTCAACCACTTCCAAACACCGAAGAAGGATGTGAACCAGAACTTGATCAAGGATGACAAAGGATCTGGCGATCATCAAGGGAACGATCAAGATTCTACTTCCGAATCAGACAGTGATGAAGAGTACGAAGAGGCTGATGGAGGCCATGATTGAAGGGTCAGTGCTTTGAAGTTAATTACACACCTGGTGCGTTTGTCTTTGTGGGAGTATGCATGTGTCAGACAGAACATCATGAATTTAGTTTGTAGCAACTAAGGTGCGAACGTTGTTAATGATAGGAACAATTCTAGTTACGCTAGTTAACTCGGTAGCTGTTCCTATCGTATATAGTGAAATAATTATTCATTTGCTGATATTGATCCAGCATGCATTACAAATGATAGTCGTAAGAGTTGGACAAGGGGACCTTTTAGCCCTTGGATCGCGTCTCTGTAAAGATTTACTGGGATCTCCTAGTTTATGACTGCCAAATGTTGTTTGTGTGGTGGATAGTAGAAGTATGAGCTATACATTTTTACATCTTCAAAGTTTCCGTTTACTTAACGTTACACATGTTCATTAACATGCATTCTGTAGAACTAGAAAGACGAATAACTAGTAGTAAATTGCAGCTATGATATACAATTGCTTGCCCTCACTTATGTTTCTGCTTTCTGTACATAAAACATATGCCATATGGCAAGAATTACATAGGAAACAGTTCGAGGGCTGAAGCTGTATGCTATGGCATAATAATTTTCATCTGATAAATGGCTTTAGATAAAACTTAAGTTAAAGGCACATGTACAACACAGCAGCGCTTGCCTTATGGCAGCTTCGTATGTTAATGCTAAAATCCTAAAAACGTGTTCGAACATTTTTATTAGAGATACCAGCCGACTAGCAGCCAGAAGAAAAGCATCCTACGACTCGACTGTTTCTTCTAACAAAATGCTACAATTTTTTACGCTTCTAAAATTAATTGACTTAGAAATACCTTGTCGTTCCGAAAAGAGGGTAATAACTTTGCTTGACACATAAGCTTATGACCTTAAGCATAAGACCTATGCTTAAGGCATGTGCAGTTTGGCAGTGCTGTGGCTTTAGTTTGGCTTCAAGTTGGTCATGTTGTTTCATGGAAATGGACTGTTGTACCGCAGATATGTTGCTTCAATGAATACGTCATTTTTCTATGAAGGTGATGCCGCGTCTCCCTGTTTGCCGTTAGCAGAAGATTTAGCACCAGATTTGAACTTCTTGGGAGAGACTTTAGAAAAATCAATAATAATAGGTTCATCATCAGTTCCATTGCGGCCCTCGTTTGCTAAGTCTTTTGCCACTTCTTTATCGACTCTATCTTCTTCGTCTGCGTAGTCTTCGATATCTTCAGTGGGAGCTGCTGAAAGCATGTTCGTTAAGGTAGTGAAGTCTTTCCATGGAGCGAAATCTAATCTAGATAAAAGACCCAAGCCGCACGGTTGCAGAGGATTGCTAGACGTTGGCTGGACCATGACTCGCAGTTGCAGCTCGTCTAAAGAATCTGAGCTCTGGCATAATACTTGAGCTAAAGTAGTTTTTCTTATGAGAAAGACCCAAGCCGCACGGTTGCAGAGGATTGCTAGACGTTGGCTGGACCATGACTCGCAGTTGCAGCTCGTCTAAAGAATCTGAGCTCTGGCATAATACTTGAGCTAAGGTAGTTTTTCTTATGAGTGCTAGTTGATCTAGAATGCAGAGAACATAAGTCATGAAATTCGTCATAAATACTTACTTTCCATCTCACAACTCACTGAAAGCATGTAAGGAAAGTTTTCCTGAGGCTTACCAGGTGTAAATGGCTTCATTTGGACGCTGTTTTCATACCAAAAGCGGTCTCCTTTCCTTAGCCGCAAAAATTGATCAGCTAGAATACAGGCAAATGTGGGACCAACAACACCACCGGGTATTGCTGTTTCTAGCTAGTCCGCCAGTGTACAAGTCTACATCTTCAATGTTCCTGCAGCGAATACAAAGAATGTTCCTGAAACTGTCTGAAAATTATCTGCTAAAAATTGCAAAACAATATATTTGAGACCGCTCACCCATAAACTTGAGAAACTCTATCCGTAGCTCCATCTTGCCAAATAGTGCTGATAGTCTCATAGGTGTTCAGTGATGTTAAATTACATATACGCCTCCACTGTAAATAACCAGGGATGCCATGGTCACGTCCACGCTGTATGTCCATATGCTGGAAGATCCATCCCGAAGGAATTGTTTCTAAGCTGGAATACATGTTGCATGACCTGAGCAAAATCGAAAATTCGTAACGTTAGATCCCTATGGTGAACCACTAGTTCATGTGCAAAAGTCATATCAATCCTGACTTAACGAAGCGATAACTTTATTACCTGGTTGCTAACATGTAAATCAGCCTTTCCGGCTGGCATCACTGCATGCCCTCTGATCAAATTCTCCATTCGACCGACGTCATACACTCGGAAGGGATTGTACATGAGCTTATGGACCTGAATGAAATCTTCATTTTTTCCCCTTGGTCCAATCATTTTAATAAGCCCCTGCATCATGGAATGTCCCATACGGAATGCTGCAGCCTCAAAAGCGTCTGAAAATAGTTGGGTTCGTTTCCGGATCGTAGCCTCCGTAGTATCCAGTCTCTTCCAGTATCAAGCCCACTACTTGGCATAGACTTGGACCTAAGAGAACTGGTAGGAATTCGTTGTATGTGATGTGCTGGATCTGAGCTATTACGACGCGACGAGATTCTTCAAAAACAATTTTATCGCTCCAGTGAGGATTTATAGCATTTAAGTGCGCTGCGATGAGATTGTGATGCCTCGTCCAAATGGTTTCCATGATTGTAAGTCCCGTGTACTCATTGATTCGACGATCACCTGCAAAATACGTTGGCATTAATGTTTCCAGCAGTAAACATCAGTAACTAATTTACCAAAGATAATCTCGATTCGTTTCGCTTCTTCTTACCAGTCTTAAAGCAAAACTTTCGGTCTCCTACGACTTCATCTATGTTGCACCCGTCGTTCAAATCTGTTGACCTTTCAGGTAGCGTACGACCATCATCCAAAACAGTTTGGGGAAGCCTTCCCGGGGCTAACGGTGGATTGTATCCTAAAACTTTTGTGAACTCTATTTCGGTTGACCCATAAAGCATTGAGCCGTCAATGTATGATGTGACTTGATTCATTTGCTCTCGAGGACCTGGGTAGTAAATAACCGTTATTAATAGTGTCACAATCACATCCCAATAGTAACTGGTGCCTCAAAAGTCAAATTCTTTACCAAATTCGCAAACTGGAGCAGGTGCGCTTCTCACAAAATTGATGCACTGCTGGCTGAAGTTAGCGTAAAAGGAATCGGAGGCATCTATCGCTATAGGCAAGCACTCTGGATGCTGAGTTGGCAACAACTTTCCGTTAACGCAGCACGGTATAGCAGTTTCATTGACTCCTGAAAAGTTAAATAGAGCATCTAATGTAACAGCACGATGCACGCAAAACTGATTATGCTCAACTCAATCAGTCGAAAGAAAACATACCTGTACTGGAAGGAGCAAATGCAATATCATGATTAATAAACTGAGCCCACAAAACAAACATGTAGCTCGCGACTTTTTCAATATGTTCACCGACAAAGTCCTCCATAAAAACTTTCGTCGTGACACTTCTGGGGCTAGGTAGCACAGCTCCATTTTGGGCTGCACGCGGCTCTGATATTCCTGTGACAAAGAACCAGAACATCAGGACTACTATTTCAGTAAAGTTAGGGAAGCAAAATCCGTGTATGGTAAGTTTTACATAAACTGTATCTTACCGTCAGCATAATCAGGGTACAAAATTCTTCTAAATGACTGAAAACTGGATCCCCATCTCACATGTTCCAAGTTATTACAGGTACCGTCATGGCTCCTGTAAACATCTGCTGTATCGCACTGGATGCTAAGCAAATACGACGTGTCGCAAAATTGGTTAGGCACTTCACTAGCTGTGGGTATTCCTTTCTGCACTTCTTCTTTCGTTAAATTAGCCCTGTACGATTCGTGGAACGAAACATTATTATCACCTAATTTCAAGTCCATCAGCATTTCTAGTAGGTCTACTTCAAACTGACATTTACAGAAGTTCTTACAATTGCATAATGCGTTGAGAGGCCCTGTCCAATCAAGAATCCCGCAGCAGACATATTGGCAGCTTCCGGTGACGTCCATCTTGTACTCACGGTGTAAACAGATCCAGGATTACCACTCTTTGGAGTATAACCCTGAGCACGTAAGGCCGCTTCTAGTTCGTGTCGCTTTTGCACCTCCCCTTCAGCAAAGGTCACAGCTTGTTGCACTATCTCCGCCCCCACCGCCGTGCTCAAAAGCAGAGGAATAGGAACGATAATCGGTTTCGAAGTCACGTCTATGACCTTGACTGGGCCTGCCGCACCAAGTTTTAGCTCCCGCTTGAAGTCGCTCGTAGCTTTCTCCGTAGTATCTAAAGAATAAATATATCAGCAGTTTTTTAGATTAACAAGGCATCTCCACCTTCCCAAAGCTTTCTCAAAAAAAACTATTTTGCATATTGTCGTTACAAAAACTCGAGCTAGTCAGTCATTTTCATCAAAACTGTCGTAAACAAAGCGCATTTGCTACAGCTCATCTCCGACCAGTTTGCCAAAGTTTTACAGCAATAAACAAGCTAGTGCCTGTAACATAGAGATTGACAGCCAACAATATGAGGCATCATGTCATCGTACCTGTTAGCGGCCACTTTGACCGTGCTGTAAGCCTTGTGAAATCATCATCAGGATCAGCAGCTGTAGAGCTACTGTCCACCGTCTTTTTGCCGCTAATCCGTTCAATATTTTGATGACTTGCTTTTCGTCAGCATTAACATTGCTGGAGACGGCGCTTCTGGAGACTTCAATTTGCCTCCAGTTGTATTTAGTTTAATAGGTGTTCGAGTAACGACTCCAGTACCATTCACTGTCGAATTCATTGCCACGGATGAGTTATTGTATTCTAAAACGATGGCCAGCACAGCAGCAAGAATTAAGACAGACACGGCTCTGGAAAAGCGCGGAAAGATCAATCACGTTATATAAAAGAAGTTAAACTTGATTGATATGTTTCATCATCCCTTTGTCGAATCGACAACGCATGCATTACATAAAGCAAACAGGTTTATATCTTACAAGGCCCCTAAAAAAATAGCCCAGGCTAGGGTGGTAGCATGCCGCTTCCATATATTGCTCCGTGCTTGTTCACCCACGCCACTCCATTCATCATTCCCACGAAGTGGGTCGCTCTCAGACATCTCTTCACGATATCTGGACATTGTGTCATCAGTTCCCAAAGGGGTTGAAAGGTCTACTGGAGTGGTAGTTGGCTTGTAAACAACAGCGGCTTCGTCTTGTCCAAATACCAGTTCCAGGTCGCGACCAACGTCTTCCGTGTCTGGATCTTCACAAGCTTGGTTTGTGGCGCGGAATGCGGCTCCAGCAAACCGGTCACTACCAGGTATTAATGGACCTCGTTGATACTTTCCGATTTTCCGTGTCCTCCACTTAAAGTTTTCAATGTGGAAATCAGCTCTTCTTGACACACGAAACACAGGCTCGCTGAAAATTCGGGGGAAGGAAAACTGTGGTCTCGAGTTGCCCCCACTCCTGGAATGCGATGGTCCAGGATTTTCTTCAGATTCTGAAACAGTATTTAGTCTTCTTTTGTCACACATGGTCGGCACAAGCACTTACGAGTCAATCCGCAATTAATATCCCTCTAATTACTAATTTCGCGATTATATTCTACGTTCCAGCACTAACATTTGCAAAATTCAGAAATTCTTTGCAGTCCTGCCAAAATTTTACTAATGCACTCCACAACAACATCAACTTTTTGCCTTTCCCTAAAAACTCAGACTTAAGCTTCCAAGGCGAAATTCTGCGCACAATTAACCGACAAATCAAAAGTGCAATATTCCTTTCCCATGAGCAAGTTCAATACGTAATGTACGCAAAGGCAAAGGTATTTATGGAGTCCGTAGCGTTTAAGCGTCAACAAAACAACCTCGTACAATGAACGGCTAGTTCCATGAATCAGCCATCAAAGCAAATAGCAACTGCAAATAATGCTTGCAATGCGAATTCCTTTAGTCCTGCATAACCTGACGTAAAAACCAATCTTTCCCTTCAGTGGATGGATTTTACACTATGCAAACCTTTAGCTGGAAAGAATTAGCCCTGTTGCGAACAATACTGCGATGCTAAGAGTGTGCGCAGGGAAAAAGTCCACTCGGCTGTACGGAAATATGAGATTAATATAAGATTTATGCGTCAGTTACTGTCATGTGTCGTGATGATCTAAAAGTAGCCAATACAAGGAATTAAAACACGAAAATCTGAGAACACAAATACGGACCATATTTGACATCTTTGATTTTATGCAGCAAGTTCTGCATAGCTGAACCTGTTCAGCTCCATGAATCCTATTTCTACATGCAATAAATAATCGATTGAAATCAATTACAACCTTATTACACATTGCACAATTACAAGATTAATTTGGACGCCTCACTTGACTCTTGCAAAGAGAGGCGGTACTGAATATTTTTGCAGAGTAATTACAACCCCCGGACGCATCAAAGGCTCATGTTACGGCTACATTTTTCCAATACCGGTTTTTGGCTCAAAATACTTCAACAGAAGACTTACAAGCCAGTGCTTTTCTTCTGGTTGTCGCATCAATTTGCCCATAGACGCAAGAATACGGAAACCCTTCAACGAACAGGTTCTAATGGCTGCATGATGATGATGTTTATGCAATCATCTGTACGACACACACACCCTTGTCACCTGTTTGGTTCATTAAGCTGACGACTTGACTTGCACACTTGTTAGCTTTTTTCCCAATATAGAAAAGGATTATTGAAAAACATTCCATGGATTACGTATCCCTACTGGTAAGTAGAATTGAATCTCAGCAATTTCTTGTGCTACCAATTTGACCTATTCGAAAATTAAACAATTTTGGCCACAGGAAGACTGCACAAATTCTGCGCTTCATTCTCATTTCAATCCCTGTATATTTCATATGTAAGTTAAAAGGGAAACAGACACACTACGATCATAAGAGCCGGCCCTATCCGTCGTGAAGCCGATCCAAGTCGCAAAAAATGTGTGATAGACAAGCCACCTGGGTTGGTGGCGACTAGTTGCAATTTGAAAATTTGCATTAAAATACCTATTAACACTTGTAACTTGCTCCGGGCAGTCCTGAGACACGTTGTAATTCGAGCTGGAAGCAAAGTTCAAGTGCTTGGTATTGGTAACTCTACCCTTCAGAAAGTGGTTTGCGAACTGCCATTGTTCAAGTTTCATGGCTAACATTTTTCTCATGAACCGAATTACGATACGCATGTCTACACGAACCCTGCATGTAGGAGGCCTAGAGCTCCTGAAGGAACGAAGAACAAACTCTATTAGGCACTCCGAGAGAAGAACATTAATGCATCTTGGAAATATGGGAAAAGGGAAGCAATCTGCGTGCAAAAGTAAACGAAAGGAGACGGCCTAATGTTAGAAATGGCGTAAGCACACTGGCGCTTATCGAAAAATTATTTTCTAGGAGAACTTCAGAAATATCTTTGGTAAAAATATGTTTTAAGTTGCTGTGGCCCAAACCAACCTTGATTAAGTTATTGTTCCAGCTAAGAGCAGATATCAAATTGACTTACCAAAGTCTTTCCCAGTTCAAAAATTTGTTTAAGCTCGATAGATATTTGCCACGAGAATCACGAACGGTTGACTAACGTAAAACAGTACTAAAGAGTACGCCTGGGAAGGGTTAAACTTGTAATAAACCCCATATTATGTATACATGTACACGTCGCAATCAAAAATTCCACCTAAGCTGCACAAAACTCGACAGCAAAAGTGGCACAGATTCACCTACAGCCACATGCTGCTCCAAACTTCCAGACGGACTGACCAGGCTTGGGGATGATGGCTGAGAGAGTTGATTTGCTGCTGCACAAAAAATGACCGGGGGATGAAACCTTGAAAGTGATGTTGAATTCCTATGAGCTCACGGTAAAGGATACAGGTGAACACGCGAAATGCAAGAAGAGAAATCTTGTCTTGATTCTGGCTGCGGTTCTCATCAGGTAACGTAAGTTTAACGTACGTACAGGAGAGAATCATAAGGCAAGGTGTGTTTGTATGAAACTGTTCTCCTCCAGACACATCCAGGAACTACATACCCGAAGTCGCAATTCTGGTTTTTATTCCTGTTACTCGAAAACTTCTAGGTTTAGGTAACAGCCAGAAGTGTTTCAGATTGAGATATCCCATATGTTTAATACTATAAGCCGATTGGTAGCATATCAATCTTTTGCAAATTATAGGTTGAACCTACCTAAGGTAATTTGAAGTTACTCCAAACTGGTCAGAAATACAATTTTATGATCCAGGTGGCCTTGATTACATTTCATGCAGAATCTTGGGGCAACTTGAGAAACCCTTGCTGTGAGCAGCTAAAGATCTTAAAAAGACCTATAATCCTAGGCGAGGGAGATACCGGTTTTTAATAGACCTAAAACGGATCTGAACGGATGCTATGCCGTTTACGGATTGACATGTGGGATCACTATGGTCATGCACCATTCCATAACATTAATGGGAATCAACTGCCGCAGACATTTTAGCAAAGCCAAATCTTACTGAAGACAGTTACCAGGGTATTTCAGAGGGTTGACAAAATTTACCGACAGATAAGCGCTAGCTTCAAATAAACACAAAAGTTGTAATCTTTTTACTTGACTGAATTTCTTGAAACTCACTGATGAAAATAATAATGATACAGGCCTCATCGTGCTTGACAAACTGAAAGAACAACCTACTAAGCATCTTGCACTTCTCTTGTGACCAACAAGAAGCAAAATGCTGCTTTCACCAGCACAGAAGCTGGTGAAAAGCAAGGATCTTCAAGAACAAACGAAATACTACTCAACTACAAGCCAGGTGTGCCCTAAGATAGCTAAATAGCAGACAACATACGAATATCCTAAGTCAACCCTAGGTCTTCAAAGTCAACTATAACCAACCAGAATGTTCGAGTTCTTGTAAGTTACTTGGTCACACAGTAAAATGGAAAATTGATTCAGACTAGAGAATTACTATTTCTTCATAAGGTTTTCACCTCTGCAGTACGTTTCGCAACGAAAATGAGGTACTATCCGTTACAATACAGATGATACTGCTCCTTGCAGGCTTTGTGGTCATACTTGGAATTGTGTAGTAAGTCGTAAGTCAAATCTAACATGCGAATATAATCAAACTTGTTCTTCAGTGCATGTTATTATAGATTCAAGGTGGGCTTTATCTCGCACTGTGTATTTGCAGTGTTCTACTACTCATATTGATGATAGCAATTCATCACATTACATTCGACAAAGATCCTGCTGTTGTACCTGATTATATTAAACGAACGTATCGATTTTCCTCAGATGAGGAAGAAACTGAAGATCCTGGTAGTACTAGCGAAGAAGAGTTTGGTAAGTACCTTACAAGTCTTAAAGCAGTGAATATTCCGGTATTGAGAGAAGTATAAGTTTATCATGTTCTTGAACTTAGATGGCAAACCTACAGTACGGCATACTCTAGCAGGTGCTACTGAATTGGAACCTCAGGCAGGCCGTATGTCAAAGGGTCCTACCGCACAGCAAAAGGCCCAGATAATGGATAAGTTTATACTAGATTTGGACCAAACGAGAAACAAGTTACAAAAGGAGCAGAAAAATTAGGCTCATAACTCTAGTGCATCGGTTTTGTTGTGATAAAACCTTGGATCTGTATTTGCGCAAGGTTATTGTTTGATTATCATAATTAGAGCTTTAAATCTAATTTAAGCGTATAAAAAGGTATTTCGAGCTCCTTTAACATAAGTCTGATATCAGGACACTTAGAATTACTTCCAATTAGCAATTAAAAGCACTGGCTTTTCCATATGGAAACTTTGAAGGTGAACAGTAAGTGCACAACTTTGAGAGGCCGATTCCATTATGTAATCATTTGACCTCCAATAGGCTATGACCTTAATCCTATAAGCGAGCTTGAGGTACTTGGTGCAAGCCTTACATGTACCACGTAAAAATCCGATCTACGATAGCGCTATAGAGCAGCAGTCTGCTTTAACAACAGTCTGATCTTTACATAAACAGATTTAAAACTGGACAGTACCTTAACTTCAGCGCTTATTCTTTGGTCGTTTTCCTCCTTTACGAGCCTTCGTTGGAGCTGTAGAAATTTCTTTACTTTTACTTTTACTCTTGTTAGCTTCAGCTTTCCCTCCTACGTGCTGACGATTCCTCTGTAACATTTTCCTTTTGTTTATTCTTCGTCTTTAAACGCTGATTTGCCTTAAAAAATTTTGAGCTTTGTAACATCTGGTTGGCTGATTTCTTAAGTTTCGACTGCATTTTCCTATCTAATATGGCAGCAGTAACAGACGGCTTGTGTTCCTCTCCTTCTTCAGCACCTTCTTCATCCATCTCTAACTCTTCATCAACACTATCAGGTGTAGGTTTCACACTATGATTTAACGAACTGATAACAACGGTTTTAGATCCAACGTTAAATTCCTTCACGTCATCTAACTCTAATTCAGCCGTATCGTTCTTCAAACAGCTCTTCCACTTCTGGCAGTACAAAATCTGAGCTTGACGTCTTGGTAGTAGAATTAAGCATCTGCAAAACAAAATATTTAGATATCATCAGCTACCTTAAACTTTTTCACAACGCCGGCACATAAAATGGTCCAATGTGGCAAAACAACGCTCAGTCTAAAGCTACGCAAAATACCTTCTCCTTGATTCGCTGCTTTTCAGCTGCAACTTTTCGTTCCAACATACACCTGTACTTGGCATTTCTTCTGTTGCTTCCGCTTCTGAAATCCCGTAAGGTATTCCCTAAGTCAACAAACAATCATCAGTCTAATGATAACGCAAACAGGCATGAAGTCGTTCATGAAGTGATTTCAATCAAAGTAGCATATCGTCTTACTTTCTGGATTCCAGATCAAACGTGATTTTCAACTTGGATTTTACCCTCCGCTTCTTCTCAACTGTCCCACCTTTCTGCTTATTATTGCTCCGAAACTTGGAGTACGTCATGATCACAGAAACGGTAGTGGTCCCGACCACTGAATGCTTCTTCTTCACAATAGAAAACCAGCTTGCTATCAAGAAACCTAATTCTTCCCTGGGTTCACGGCGCTGCGACTATGCAGAGTTCTGAAATAAGTCAACTATCTAGCTGAACTAAATCCATTCAAAGCTCCAAGTCCTCAATTACTTTTGTAAAAAGCGTGAGTTTTCCAATGGTATTAATTAATGAAATATTTGCAAATACCACATAACTTACTTATTCAAATCTTGCTTACGGAACTCAGTAATTAGTAAAATCAATTATATTAATAATGACACTTGACTTGTGCTTGATTGGATCTTTCCAGTCCCTGGAAAAATAATAATCTTGGCACTAATCCACTGTGTCTTCAGGAAAATCCACAATAAATGGCCAGAAAGAACAGTAAAATAGCACTAATTTAGGCAAATTACTTGCAATTTTCCGACTTCGACGCACACGAGAAGAATTGATTGCGACCGCGTATATGTGACAAATACACACTGCAATATTGAAACACACACGTGTTAGACGCACCATTGAAATTACTGCGACTTTTCCATCGAGTCTACCTCATCCCATGCAA